>CAWUCQ010000010.1:27500-30000 GCA_963920725.1 Rhamphomyia laevipes
AGACTCAGGAAGTGGACCATGGTTACTCGGTGCTACAGATGCCTCGGATATGGACATCTGACAAAAGATTGTAAGGGACCGGATAGGACAAATGCATGTTACAAATGC
Source organism: Rhamphomyia laevipes (assembly GCA_963920725.1). Taxonomy (NCBI): domain Eukaryota; kingdom Metazoa; phylum Arthropoda; class Insecta; order Diptera; family Empididae; genus Rhamphomyia; species Rhamphomyia laevipes. The sequence continues at coordinate 27,609 of CAWUCQ010000010.1, forward strand.
AGTCAAGTGGGACACAAAGGAAATGAGTGTACGAGAAAAGCACACTGTGTAATATGTGAGGAGTTAAATGATGCCGATATTCAGCTAAAACACATACCAGGAACCGGAAACTGTAAAGCATTCCGTCTGGCACTAGACATGGAAAAAACACGTCTAAAATGATCAGAGTATTACAAGCAAATATGAACAGGAGTAAGACAGCTGACGACATACTAACACAACCTAAACTGGAAAAATGCGCGGATATCATTATAATAAGCGAGCAATATCGGAATAAAGACAGCGTAGTATGGATTACCGACAACCTACGTACAGCTGCGATGTGGATAGCAAACCCTATAAAAATTTTTGTTGAAGCAAGTGGAGCTGGTAACGGGTTTGTTTGGATTAAAAATAAAAACACTACGTATATAAGCTGTTATTTAACGCCAAACCAGAGCATACAGGAGTACAGAGATAAACTGGAAGAACTGGAGGACAACATAATGCAAATGACAGGAAACATCGTATTAACCGAAGATTTTAATGCAAAAGCACTAGAATGGGGTATGCCACAACCTGACACAAGAGGAAGGTTAATTCTAGAAATGGCAGCTAAGCAAAGTCTTATAGTAATGAATTCAGGACAACTTTCCGCCGACCAGGCTACACAGAGACCATACCAGACATCACCCTGGTGTCGGAGAACCTAGTAAGTAAGAAATGGATGGTAATAGAAGACTTTACGGGTAGTGATCACCAATACATCTACTTTGAACTAACTGAGGAGGGCCAACACATACGAAACAACAGTACTGGAACACCTAGATGGAACGTAGCTCAAATGGATCATGATAAAATACGAACGTTACTACAGAATAGAGTCGACGGCATCATACGTACATCAACAAGCGTCACCAGTAGAGAGCAAGCAGAGGAAATGCTAAGCGACACAATGGGTCTAATACAACGAGCATGTCGTGAAGCAGTGCCAATTAGAAGACCACGAAGCAACAGAAAAGCGGTGTACTGGTGGAACAACGAAATTTCACAGCTGAGAAGAACCTGTCTACAGCTTAGACGAAGAGCGCAGAGAGGAAGAACTAGACCTGATGCAGATTCAGTATCAACGGATTATAGGAATGCCAAAAAAAATCTTCGGACGACGATCAGGCAAAGTAAAATGAGATGCTGGAACAACTTAAGGGAAGAAGTAAATTTGAATCCATGGGGACTAGATTAAGAAGCCCTTCCACACAGAACATTATGGAAACAGAAGCCATGGAAAATATAGTGAATACGTTATTCCCAGAGCATCCTAAAAGAAACGAGGAAAATAATATAGCAGATCTAGGAGTTATACCGGAGTTTTCCGAAGAAGAGTTGATGACGGCGGCGAAGTTAAGGCAGTAGCAATTACATGTCCACAACTATTTCTACATATGTACAACATCTGCTTACATAGAGGCCTTTTTAGCGCCCGCTGGAAAATGGCGCGACTAGTTTTAGTCGATAAAGGAAAGGGAGATCCACTATCTCCTTCATCATATAGACCGTTATGCATGTTAGATACAACAGGAAAATTATTGGAAAAGTTGCTTAAGCAACGGCTGCAGACTGCAATACAGGTATCGGGGGGATTGGCAAGTAGACAATTCGGTTTCCGAAAAGGATGTTCTACTATAGATGCAGTAAGAGTAATCATAGAAGAGGTTGAAAGGGCTGAAAGAGGTAACCACCATTCAAGAAAAATTACATTACTAGTCACACTAGATGTCAAGAATGCGTTTAACTCTGCAAGATGGGTTGATATACTAGCAGCGCTAAGGTTTTTTAATATCCCAGCATACTTACTCCGCATTATGGAATACTATCTGATGGCAAATGGCACCAGAACAAAGGAAATAACAGCCGGAGCTGCGCAAGAATCAATACTAGGACCAGATCTTTGGAACATTATGTACGACGGACTACTGAGAATATAGATCCCAGACGACACACTACTCGACGGGTATGCTGATGACGTGGCAGCAGTTATCCTTGCACGTAACATACAACACGCACAGTTGAAGCTAAATCAGGTAATGAGAAGAGTCACCAGGTGGATGAAAGAGCACGGCCTGACTTTAGCAACCGAAAAAACAGAGATAGTGATATTGACAAAAAAACGTATTCCCACTATAATTCCATTACAAGTGGGAATAGATACTATAACAACTATGGCGGCAGTTAAACATCTCGGTATCTCATTAGACACGAAGCTCACTTTTTGGCAACACGTGAAACAAGTTGCGGATAAAGCTGCTACAAAAACAAAGGCTTTGGCCAGATTAATGGCAAACATGAAAGGACTAGCATCTACCAAACGGAAACTATTGATGGACACAACGCAATCTATCATGCTTTACGGGGC
>CAWUCQ010000011.1:5000-10000 GCA_963920725.1 Rhamphomyia laevipes
GGTTGTTATAATATTTTCTTTTTTTTTTTTTTTTATTGCAATAAATAATTTAAATAATACTTTTAATGTTATATTTTTTAATTTAATAATTATAAGCTATTCCAGTTTATATAATAAAATATTATAAAAATATTCTATTTACTAGATATGCTTAATTTAAAAAAAAATATATAAAAGCATTATATTATAAAATTATTACATTTATTAATATTATGAATTTTATATATATAAATATATATATTATTCAATAATATAACATGTGCTTAAAATAATAATTTATTAATTTATTATTAAGCAACTAAATTAGAAAAGTCTTACAACCCTCAACCATATGTAGTCCATGCAGTATTTTAATAAATTAAAATACATGTAGCATGGACTGCAATATGCGTTCAAAATGTCGATGTTCATGTGTCCTGCAGTTCACACGATGACGCACAGTTTGCTGCGTTCTTCATCGACCCATGAGCCAAGTGATCCACCGCTTAGAGTATAAATTTTTTGTTTTTATTATTTATGTCATAAATTTTGTTATAAAAAAAAAAAATTTTTTTTTTATAAAATTATATTATTTTATACATCATATATATTTATTTGTTGCGAATGTCTTAATTTAATTCTTTTTTTTTTTAATAAAAAAAAAAATAATTTAAATATTAACTTATTCGTAAAAAAAGGAAAAATAACATATAGTTATAGTTTCTTTAATTATATTTAAGTACAACATAATATATATGATGTTTTTTGAAATTATAAAATAATTATAATTTATTAAAGCTTTCAAAAAATTTTTAATTATTGACATTATTATTATAATGACGAATAATTTTAATATATAGTAACTTAATAATATATATTATATGAAAAAAGAAACGTCACTAATAATATGACGAACCATAGAACTTTATTAAATGAAAAAAGAACGTCACTAATAATATGACGAAACATAAAACTTTATTATATGAAAAAAGAAACGTCACTAATTATATGACGAAACATAAAACTTTATTAAATGAATGAAAAAAGAAACGTCACTAATAATATGACGAAACATAAAACTTTATTCATATTGTATTTTAAAGTGGATTGTCGACCAAACAATCTACATTTTTAATATAATATATATATATATATATATATATATATATATAAAATTATATTTATAAATAAATTTCTTTATTGTTTTTTTTTTTTTTTGTTTCCTTTTAGAAAGAATCACATTAATGATCCTTCCGCAGGTTCACCTACGGAAACCTTGTTACGACTTTTACTTCCTCTAAATAATCAAGTTCGGTCAACTTTTGCGAAACAACCGCAACACACAAGGCGTCACAGTGATCACGTCCGGAGACCTCACTAAATAATTCAATCGGTAGTAGCGACGGGCGGTGTGTACAAAGGGCAGGGACGTAATCAATGCGAGTTAATGACTCGCACTTACTGGGAATTCCAGGTTCATGTGAACAGTTTCAGTTCACAATCCCAAGCATGAAAGTGATTCAGCGGTTTACCCAGACCTCTCGGTCTAGGAAATACACGTTGATACTTTCATTGTAGCGCGCGTGCAGCCCAGGACATCTAAGGGCATCACAGACCTGTTATTGCTCAATCTCATTATTGCTAGACGCAATTTGTCCATTTAAGAAGCTAGTGTCCGTTATAATGGGACAAACAAACAGGTACGACTCCACTTACATAAACGCATTCAAACACTTATATATTTTACTATACTCATGAATGAAGGTTATGCAAGGTTCAACATCATAATCCTGAATGCATCTATTTAATATATTTGAGTCTCGTTCGTTATCGGAATTAACCAGACAAATCACTCCACGAACTAAGAACGGCCATGCACCACCACCCATAGATTCGAGAAAGAGCTATCAATCTGTCTTACTCATTTATGTTCGGACCTGGTAAGTTTTCCCGTGTTGAGTCAAATTAAGCCGCAGGCTCCACTCCTGGTGGTGCCCTTCCGTCAATTCCTTTAAGTTTCAGCTTTGCAACCATACTTCCCCCGGAGCCCAAAAGCTTTGGTTTCCCGGGAAGCGACTGAGAAAGCCATAATAGTAGCTATACCCAATTGCTAGCTGGCATCGTTTATGGTTAGAACTAGGGCGGTATCTGATCGCCTTCGAACCTCTAACTTTCGTTCTTGATTAATGAAAACATCTTTGGCAAATGCTTTCGCTTAAGTTAGTCTTACGACGGTCCAAGAATTTCACCTCTCGCGTCGTAATACTAATGCCCCCAACTGCTTCTATTAATCATTACCTCTTGATCTAAAAACCAATGAAAGTAGAACAGAGGTCTTATTCCATTATTCCATGCACAAAATATTCAGGCATTTGGAGCCTGCTTTAAGCACTCTAATTTGTTCAAAGTAATTGTACCGGCCCACAACAACACTCGGTAAAGAGCACTGAAGCAGGTTTAAATAGGAGGTATACATTATAATAAATAAATATTATAATATATTAGAACTCCACCGGTAATACGCTTACATACAATAAGGTAATGTACAAACCCAAATTATAGGTGTACTACCCGTATGAAGCACAAGTTCAACTACGAACGTTTTAACCGCAACAACTTTAATATACGCTATTGGAGCTGGAATTACCGCGGCTGCTGGCACCAGACTTGCCCTCCAATAGGTCCTTGTTAAAGGATTTAAAGTGTACTCATTCCAATTACAGGGCCTCGGATATGAGTCCTGTATTGTTATTTTTCGTCACTACCTCCCCGTGCTGGGAGTGGGTAATTTACGCGCCTGCTGCCTTCCTTAGATGTGGTAGCCGTTTCTCAGGCTCCCTCTCCGGAATCGAACCCTGATTCCCCGTTACCCGTTGCAACCATGGTAGTCCAAGATACTACCATCAATAGTTGATAGGGCAGACATTTGAAAGATCTGTCGTCGGTACAAGACCATACGATCAGCAAGTTATCTAGAGTTCAACCAGTATAACGATTCCCGAAGGTATCGCTTGGTTTTAGCCTAATAAAAGCACACGTTCCATAAGGTCCGTGTTTATAATTGCATGTATTAGCTCTAGAATTACCACAGTTATCCAAGTAACTGTTAACGATCTAAGGAACCATAACTGATATAATGAGCCTTTTGCGGTTTCACTTTTAATTCGTGTGTACTTAGACATGCATGGCTTAATCTTTGAGACAAGCATATAACTACTGGCAGGATCAACCAGAATAATGTTATTTTTATATATAATTTTGATGATGTAGAATATATGTAAATTTATTAAAAATACATACACGTACATATACAAAATATATTTTAAATTAACTTTATTATCATTTCTGATAAAAAAAGTGTAATTTTTCATTCAACTTTTATTTTTGAGCAAAAAGTGTAGGACGAACTCAAGTACTTATAGTACTTTCTAATGATTCGCCATCACTTGATACCTTTTTAAAAAATTCGCATTTTTTCAAATAAATTTATTAATTTATTAAATTTTATGATCACATATGGACATTCATTACAAAAATAATAAATTTTTCCATGATCTCACTCGGTTTTGTGGCTATATAAAACCACGAGACTTTTTTGCTCTTAAAAAAATGATGCAAACAACACATCAATTTTTAAGTAAAAGATGTTAACAACACATTTTTATTTATTATTTTTATCATATAAATACAATTAGTATGTATATTTTTAGACATATATATATATATTTAATATGTACAAATATAAATATCCAAATATTATATGAATTTATACTCATATGTATATATTTATAAAAAAAAAATATATAAATCATAATAGTGAAGGGAACTGATATCAAATGCTAATGAATTGATGACATCGGCCTTCCATAAAAAAAATTTTTAATTTTTTTTTTTTTTGTTTTATAAATTAAAATAGTGTAGGGAATTGATATCAACACCTAATAAATTTTTCTAAACTGACTATCAAAAAAAAAAAAAAAATTTTTTTTAGTGAAGGGAACTGATATCAAATGCTAATGAATTGATGACATCGGCCTTCCAAAAAAAATAAATTTTAATTTTTTTTTTTTTCGTTTTATAAATTAAAATAGTGTAGGGAATTGATATCAAATCCTAATAAATTTTTCTAAACTGACTATCAAAAAAAAAAAAAAATATTTTTTAGTGAAGGGAACTGATATCAAATGCTAATGAATTGATGACATCGGCCTACCAAAAAAAAAAAATTTAAAATTTTTTTTTTTTCGTTTTGTAAATTAAAATAGTGTAGGGAATTGATATCAAATCCTAATAAATTTTTCTAAACTGACTATCAAAAAAAAAAAAAAAATATTTTTTAGTGAAGGGAACTGATATCAAATGCTAATGAATTGATGACATCGGCCTACCAAAAAAAAAAAAATTAAAATTTTTTTTTTTTCGTTTTATAAATTAAAATTATTATACTATACTAATTTTTATATAATCAACTTATTGAAGATTTCAAAGAATTGTAATTTTTTTTGAAAATTATAAAAAATAAAATGATGATGATACATACTCAGTAATAAGATGGTATAAAAAAAAAATATATAATATATATATATATTATTAAATTAATAATAATAAATATATAATATTATTAAATAATATAAAAATAAAATATTTATTTTTTATTTAATAATTATATATTAACACTAATTTTATTTATTATTTTATTAATATGTTTTGGTGATATAAATAAATAAATATAATATCTAAATATTTTATATATCTTAAAAATATATATTATTATTATTATTATAGTAAATAATATTTTAAATATAATTTAAAATATATATATATATAATACTATAATATTATATATATAAGTATTTAATATATTTATAATATATAATAATTACATATAATTCTATTTCATTTAATAATAAAAAATATTTTTATAAATTAAATATTATATATTTATACACTTAAACATAATAATTAAATTAATAAAAATTATATTTAGTATTATAAATTATACTTAATTATTTATATAATAA
>CAWUCQ010000011.1:15000-17184 GCA_963920725.1 Rhamphomyia laevipes
TATTTTAATAAATTAAAATACATGTAGCATGGACTGCAATATGCGTTCAAAATGTCGATGTTCATGTGTCCTGCAGTTCACACGATGACGCACAGTTTGCTGCGTTCTTCATCGACCCATGAGCCAAGTGATCCACCGCTTAGAGTATAAATTTTTTGTTTTTATTATTTATGTCATAAATTTTGTTATAAAAAAAAAAAATTTTTTTTTTATAAAATTATATTATTTTATACATCATATATATTTATTTGTTGCGAATGTCTTAATTTAATTCTTTTTTTTTTTAATAAAAAAAAAATAATTTAAATATTAACTTATTCGTAAAAAAAGGAAAAATAACATATAGTTATAGTTTCTTTAATTATATTTAAGTACAACATAATATATATGATGTTTTTTGAAATTATAAAATAATTATAATTTATTAAAGCTTTCAAAAAATTTTTAATTATTGACATTATTATTATAATGACGAATAATTTTAATATATAGTAACTTAATAATATATATTATATGAAAAAAGAAACGTCACTAATAATATGACGAACCATAGAACTTTATTAAATGAAAAAAGAACGTCACTAATAATATGACGAAACATAAAACTTTATTATATGAAAAAAGAAACGTCACTAATTATATGACGAAACATAAAACTTTATTAAATGAATGAAAAAAGAAACGTCACTAATAATATGACGAAACATAAAACTTTATTCATATTGTATTTTAAAGTGGATTGTCGACCAAACAATCTACATTTTTAATATAATATATATATATATATATATATATATATATATAAAATTATATTTATAAATAAATTTCTTTATTGTTTTTTTTTTTTTTTGTTTCCTTTTAGAAAGAATCACATTAATGATCCTTCCGCAGGTTCACCTACGGAAACCTTGTTACGACTTTTACTTCCTCTAAATAATCAAGTTCGGTCAACTTTTGCGAAACAACCGCAACACACAAGGCGTCACAGTGATCACGTCCGGAGACCTCACTAAATAATTCAATCGGTAGTAGCGACGGGCGGTGTGTACAAAGGGCAGGGACGTAATCAATGCGAGTTAATGACTCGCACTTACTGGGAATTCCAGGTTCATGTGAACAGTTTCAGTTCACAATCCCAAGCATGAAAGTGATTCAGCGGTTTACCCAGACCTCTCGGTCTAGGAAATACACGTTGATACTTTCATTGTAGCGCGCGTGCAGCCCAGGACATCTAAGGGCATCACAGACCTGTTATTGCTCAATCTCATTATTGCTAGACGCAATTTGTCCATTTAAGAAGCTAGTGTCCGTTATAATGGGACAAACAAACAGGTACGACTCCACTTACATAAACGCATTCAAACACTTATATATTTTACTATACTCATGAATGAAGGTTATGCAAGGTTCAACATCATAATCCTGAATGCATCTATTTAATATATTTGAGTCTCGTTCGTTATCGGAATTAACCAGACAAATCACTCCACGAACTAAGAACGGCCATGCACCACCACCCATAGATTCGAGAAAGAGCTATCAATCTGTCTTACTCATTTATGTTCGGACCTGGTAAGTTTTCCCGTGTTAAGTCAAATTAAGCCGCAGGCTCCACTCCTGGTGGTGCCCTTCCGTCAATTCCTTTAAGTTTCAGCTTTGCAACCATACTTCCCCCGGAGCCCAAAAGCTTTGGTTTCCCGGGAAGCGACTGAGAAAGCCATAATAGTAGCTATACCCAATTGCTAGCTGGCATCGTTTATGGTTAGAACTAGGGCGGTATCTGATCGCCTTCGAACCTCTAACTTTCGTTCTTGATTAATGAAAACATCTTTGGCAAATGCTTTCGCTTAAGTTAGTCTTACGACGGTCCAAGAATTTCACCTCTCGCGTCGTAATACTAATGCCCCCAACTGCTTCTATTAATCATTACCTCTTGATCTAAAAACCAATGAAAGTAGAACAGAGGTCTTATTCCATTATTCCATGCACAAAATATTCAGGCATTTGGAGCCTGCTTTAAGCACTCTAATTTGTTCAAAGTAATTGTACCGGCCCACAACAACACTCGGTAAAGAGCACTGAAGCAGGTTTAAATAGGAGGTATACATTATAATAAATAAATATTATAATATATTAGAACTCCACCGGTAATACGCTTACATACAATAAGGTAATGTACAAACC
>CAWUCQ010000012.1:2500-5000 GCA_963920725.1 Rhamphomyia laevipes
ATATAAAAATAAATTTCTAATAACTTATAATTTTACGGCTTTCGCCTTGAACTTAGGACCGACTAACTCGTGATCAACCACTGTTCACACGAAACCCTTCTCCACTTCAGTCCTCCAAGGTCTCATTCGATTATTTGCTACTACCACCAAGATCTGTACCAATGGCGGCTCCATGCAACCTTACGGTAAACACTTCTAAGCACACCATTGTACCCACCTACTCATTAATGTATCAAAATTTATAAAAAATAAATTTAATATAAATCATCTACATTAACGGTTATGTATAGGTATACAACTTAAGCGCCATCCATTTTAAGGGCTAGTTGCTTCGGCAGGTGAGTTGTTACACACTCCTTAGCGGATTACGACTTCCATGTCCACCGTCCTGCTGTTTTAAGCAACCAACGCCTTTCATGGTATCTGTATGAGTTGTTAATTTTGGCACCTTAACATAACGTTTGGTTCATCCCACAGCGCCAGTTCTGCTTACCAAAAGTGGCCCACTGGGCACAATATATCATAACCTAAAACTTCATATCAAGAAAGTTTAGGTTCTTACCCATTTAAAGTTTGAGAATAGGTTAAAGTCGTTTCGACCCTAAGGCCTCTAATCATTCGCTTTACCAGATAAGATTATTTTATATAACTTATTAATGCACCAGCTATCCTGAGGGAAACTTCGGTGGGAACCAGCTACTAGATGGTTCGATTGGTCTTTCGCCCCTATACCCAATTCTGACAATCGATTTGCACGTCAGAACTGTTTCGGTCTTCCATCAGGGTTTCCCCTGACTTCAACCTGATCAGGTATAGTTCACCATCTTTCGGGTCACAGCATATATGCTCAAGGTACGCTCTAGTTAGAGGTATAAAAAATAAATAAATTCATTTATATACATAACTGTATAGAACGCCCCGGGATTGTATTTATATATAAATAAATATATATAAATTGATCCCATATTAACAGTTAAGTTAATTTTGCCATTAGGTTTTTATAAATAAATACCCAATGACTTGCACACATGTTAGACTCCTTGGTCCGTGTTTCAAGACGGGTCCCGAAGGTATCCTAAATCTTTAGCATTGTTAATCATATAAATGCATATAATAAAATACAAAATATAAATATAATATATTAATTATAACATCCGAAAATGTAAGCATTATATGAATAAAATCTATCAATTATTTATCCGATAATATTTAATTTATTTAAATATTTATTAAAAATAAATAAAAAATAAACTCTTTAAATATATCTTATGATAAATATTAAATTATTAATAGATTACAATGTCCACATATGAAAAAATTGCACACTATTTATATTATATAAATAAATATATAATATTATTAATGATGAATTCTTCATATTTAGGATATTTAGGTTCATCGGGCTTAACCTCTAAGCAGTTTCACGTACTATTTAACTCTCTATTCAGAGTTCTTTTCAACTTTCCCTCACGGTACTTGTTTACTATCGGTCTCATGGTTATATTTAGTTTTAGATGGAGTTTACCACCCACTTAGTGCTGCACTATCAAGCAACACGACTCTTAGGAAATATCTTCTAATAATCATTAATGTCATAACGGGCCTAGCACCCTCTATGGGTAAATGGCCTCGTTTAAGAAGGACTTAGACAATTAACTTATCATATTAGAATATAGATATTCCATACACTACATCTGATATTTGCTAATATAACAAAATCATTTAGTGCTGAACTGATTTCTTTTCGCTCGCCGCTACTAAGAAAATCCTAGTTAGTTTCTTTTCCTCCCCTAATTAATATGCTTAAATTCAGGGGGTAGTCTCATATGAGTTGAGGTTGTTATAATATTTTCTTTTTTTTTTTTTTTTATTGCAATAAATAATTTAAATAATACTTTTAATGTTATATTTTTTAATTTAATAATTATAAGCTATTCCAGTTTATATAATAAAATATTATAAAAATATTCTATTTACTAGATATGCTTAATTTAAAAAAAAATATATAAAAGCATTATATTATAAAATTATTACATTTATTAATATTATGAATTTTATATATATAAATATATATATTATTCAATAATATAACATGTGCTTAAAATAATAATTTATTAATTTATTATTAAGCAACTAAATTAGAAAAGTCTTACAACCCTCAACCATATGTAGTCCATGCAGTATTTTAATAAATTAAAATACATGTAGCATGGACTGCAATATGCGTTCAAAATGTCGATGTTCATGTGTCCTGCAGTTCACACGATGACGCACAGTTTGCTGCGTTCTTCATCGACCCATGAGCCAAGTGATCCACCGCTTAGAGTATAAATTTTTTGTTTTTATTATTTATGTCATAAATTTTGTTATAAAAAAAAAAAATTTTTTTTTTATAAAATTATATTATTTTATACATCATATATATTTATTTGTTGCGAATGTCTTAATTTAATTCTTTTTTTTTTTAATAAAAAAAAAAATAATTTAAATATTAACTTAT
>CAWUCQ010000012.1:12500-15000 GCA_963920725.1 Rhamphomyia laevipes
TATCTCTCTTCGAAAGACTTCCATGGTAGTACGACTATAAAACAGAAAAGAAAACTCTTCCGATACCTCTCGACGGCTTCTTTATGGTTGTTTCTGTTGCCAGGATGATCATAAGACCACTTTTAATAACAAACGTATACTCAACAGGTTACGGAATTGGAACCGTATTCCCTTTCGTTCAATAAAATTAATAAGATATATAAAAATAAATTTCTAATAACTTATAATTTTACGGCTTTCGCCTTGAACTTAGGACCGACTAACTCGTGATCAACCACTGTTCACACGAAACCCTTCTCCACTTCAGTCCTCCAAGGTCTCATTCGATTATTTGCTACTACCACCAAGATCTGTACCAATGGCGGCTCCATGCAACCTTACGGTAAACACTTCTAAGCACACCATTGTACCCACCTACTCATTAATGTATCAAAATTTATAAAAAATAAATTTAATATAAATCATCTACATTAACGGTTATGTATAGGTATACAACTTAAGCGCCATCCATTTTAAGGGCTAGTTGCTTCGGCAGGTGAGTTGTTACACACTCCTTAGCGGATTACGACTTCCATGTCCACCGTCCTGCTGTTTTAAGCAACCAACGCCTTTCATGGTATCTGTATGAGTTGTTAATTTTGGCACCTTAACATAACGTTTGGTTCATCCCACAGCGCCAGTTCTGCTTACCAAAAGTGGCCCACTGGGCACAATATATCATAACCTAAAACTTCATATCAAGAAAGTTTAGGTTCTTACCCATTTAAAGTTTGAGAATAGGTTAAAGTCGTTTCGACCCTAAGGCCTCTAATCATTCGCTTTACCAGATAAGATTATTTTATATAACTTATTAATGCACCAGCTATCCTGAGGGAAACTTCGGTGGGAACCAGCTACTAGATGGTTCGATTGGTCTTTCGCCCCTATACCCAATTCTGACAATCGATTTGCACGTCAGAACTGTTTCGGTCTTCCATCAGGGTTTCCCCTGACTTCAACCTGATCAGGTATAGTTCACCATCTTTCGGGTCACAGCATATATGCTCAAGGTACGCTCTAGTTAGAGGTATAAAAAATAAATAAATTCATTTATATACATAACTGTATAGAACGCCCCGGGATTGTATTTATATATAAATAAATATATATAAATTGATCCCATATTAACAGTTAAGTTAATTTTGCCATTAGGTTTTTATAAATAAATACCCAATGACTTGCACACATGTTAGACTCCTTGGTCCGTGTTTCAAGACGGGTCCCGAAGGTATCCTAAATCTTTAGCATTGTTAATCATATAAATGCATATAATAAAATACAAAATATAAATATAATATATTAATTATAACATCCGAAAATGTAAGCATTATATGAATAAAATCTATCAATTATTTATCCGATAATATTTAATTTATTTAAATATTTATTAAAAATAAATAAAAAATAAACTCTTTAAATATATCTTATGATAAATATTAAATTATTAATAGATTACAATGTCCACATATGAAAAAATTGCACACTATTTATATTATATAAATAAATATATAATATTATTAATGATGAATTCTTCATATTTAGGATATTTAGGTTCATCGGGCTTAACCTCTAAGCAGTTTCACGTACTATTTAACTCTCTATTCAGAGTTCTTTTCAACTTTCCCTCACGGTACTTGTTTACTATCGGTCTCATGGTTATATTTAGTTTTAGATGGAGTTTACCACCCACTTAGTGCTGCACTATCAAGCAACACGACTCTTAGGAAATATCTTCTAATAATCATTAATGTCATAACGGGCCTAGCACCCTCTATGGGTAAATGGCCTCGTTTAAGAAGGACTTAGACAATTAACTTATCATATTAGAATATAGATATTCCATACACTACATCTGATATTTGCTAATATAACAAAATCATTTAGTGCTGAACTGATTTCTTTTCGCTCGCCGCTACTAAGAAAATCCTAGTTAGTTTCTTTTCCTCCCCTAATTAATATGCTTAAATTCAGGGGGTAGTCTCATATGAGTTGAGGTTGTTATAATATTTTCTTTTTTTTTTTTTTTTTATTGCAATAAATAATTTAAATAATACTTTTAATGTTATATTTTTTAATTTAATAATTATAAGCTATTCCAGTTTATATAATAAAATATTATAAAAATATTCTATTTACTAGATATGCTTAATTTAAAAAAAAATATATAAAAGCATTATATTATAAAATTATTACATTTATTAATATTATGAATTTTATATATATAAATATATATATTATTCAATAATATAACATGTGCTTAAAATAATAATTTATTAATTTATTATTAAGCAACTAAATTAGAAAAGTCTTACAACCCTCAACCATATGTAGTCCATGCAGTATTTTAATAAATTAAAATACATGTAGCATGGACTGCAATATGCGTTCAAAATGTCGATGTTCATGTGTCCTGCAGTTCACACGATGACGCACAGTTTGCTGCGTTCTTCATCGACCCATG
>CAWUCQ010000012.1:17500-20239 GCA_963920725.1 Rhamphomyia laevipes
ATAACGATTCCCGAAGGTATCGCTTGGTTTTAGCCTAATAAAAGCACACGTTCCATAAGGTCCGTGTTTATAATTGCATGTATTAGCTCTAGAATTACCACAGTTATCCAAGTAACTGTTAACGATCTAAGGAACCATAACTGATATAATGAGCCTTTTGCGGTTTCACTTTTAATTCGTGTGTACTTAGACATGCATGGCTTAATCTTTGAGACAAGCATATAACTACTGGCAGGATCAACCAGAATAATGTTATTTTATATATATAATTTTGATGATGTAGAATATATGTAAATTTATTAAAAATACATACACGTACATATACAAAATATATTTTAAATTAACTTTATTATCATTTCTGATAAAAAAAGTGTAATTTTTCATTCAACTTTTATTTTTGAGCAAAAAGTGTAGGACGAACTCAAGTACTTATAGTACTTTCTAATGATTCGCCATCACTTGATACCTTTTTAAAAAATTCGCATTTTTTCAAATAAATTTATTAATTTATTAAATTTTATGATCACATATGGACATTCATTACAAAAATAATAAATTTTTCCATGATCTCACTCGGTTTTGTGGCTATATAAAACCACGAGACTTTTTTGCTCTTAAAAAAATGATGCAAACAACACATCAATTTTTAAGTAAAAGATGTTAACAACACATTTTTATTTATTATTTTTATCATATAAATACAATTAGTATGTATATTTTTAGACATATATATATATATTTAATATGTACAAATATAAATATCCAAATATTATATGAATTTATACTCATATGTATATATTTATAAAAAAAAAATATATAAATCATAATAGTGAAGGGAACTGATATCAAATGCTAATGAATTGATGACATCGGCCTTCCATAAAAAAAATTTTTAATTTTTTTTTTTTTTGTTTTATAAATTAAAATAGTGTAGGGAATTGATATCAACACCTAATAAATTTTTCTAAACTGACTATCAAAAAAAAAAAAAAAATTTTTTTTAGTGAAGGGAACTGATATCAAATGCTAATGAATTGATGACATCGGCCTTCCAAAAAAAATAAATTTTAATTTTTTTTTTTTTTCGTTTTATAAATTAAAATAGTGTAGGGAATTGATATCAAATCCTAATAAATTTTTCTAAACTGACTATCAAAAAAAAAAAAAAATATTTTTTAGTGAAGGGAACTGATATCAAATGCTAATGAATTGATGACATCGGCCTACCAAAAAAAAAAAATTTAAAATTTTTTTTTTTTCGTTTTGTAAATTAAAATAGTGTAGGGAATTGATATCAAATCCTAATAAATTTTTCTAAACTGACTATCAAAAAAAAAAAAAAAATATTTTTTAGTGAAGGGAACTGATATCAAATGCTAATGAATTGATGACATCGGCCTTCCAAAAAAAATAAATTTTAATTTTTTTTTTTTTTCGTTTTATAAATTAAAATAGTGTAGGGAATTGATATCAAATCCTAATAAATTTTTCTAAACTGACTATCAAAAAAAAAAAAAAAATATTTTTTAGTGAAGGGAACTGATATCAAATGCTAATGAATTGATGACATCGGCCTTCCAAAAAAAATAAATTTTAATTTTTTTTTTTTTCGTTTTATAAATTAAAATAGTGTAGGGAATTGATATCAAATCCTAATAAATTTTTCTAAACTGACTATCAAAAAAAAAAAAAAATATTTTTTAGTGAAGGGAACTGATATCAAATGCTAATGAATTGATGACATCGGCTTACCAAAAAAAAAAAATTTAAAATTTTTTTTTTTTTTCGTTTTGTAAATTAAAATAGTGTAGGGAATTGATATCAAATCCTAATAAATTTTTCTAAACTGACTATCAAAAAAAAAAAAAAAAATATTTTTTAGTGAAGGGAACTGATATCAAATGCTAATGAATTGATGACATCGGCCTACCAAAAAAAAAAAAATTAAAATTTTTTTTTTTTCGTTTTATAAATTAAAATTATTATACTATACTAATTTTTATATAATCAACTTATTGAAGATTTCAAAGAATTGTAATTTTTTTTGAAAATTATAAAAAATAAAATGATGATGATACATACTCAGTAATAAGATGGTATAAAAAAAAAAATATATAATATATATATATATTATTAAATTAATAATAATAAATATATAATATTATTAAATAATATAAAAATAAAATATTTATTTTTTATTTAATAATTATATATTAACACTAATTTTATTTATTATTTTATTAATATGTTTTGGTGATATAAATAAATAAATATAATATCTAAATATTTTATATATCTTAAAAATATATATTATTATTATTATTATAGTAAATAATATTTTAAATATAATTTAAAATATATATATATATAATACTATAATATTTATATATATAAGTATTTAATATATTTATAATATATAATAATTACATATAATTCTATTTCATTTAATAATAAAAAATATTTTTATAAATTAAATATTATATATTTATACACTTAAACATAATAATTAAATTAATAAAAATTATATTTAGTATTATAAATTATACTTAATTATTTATATAATAAATAAATAAATATTTTTTTTTTATATTATTTAATAATATTATATTATTATTATTAATTTAATAATATATTTATATAACATTTAAATATGTTATATTTATTTATACACTTAAACATAATAATTAAAATAATAAAAATTATATTTAGTATTATAAATTATACTTAATTATTTATATA
>CAWUCQ010000013.1:0-13366 GCA_963920725.1 Rhamphomyia laevipes
TATTAAACTTTTAGTATATTATAATTCTGATACTAACCTTTATTTTCCAATGCATGATTGAACATTGTCAGTATACATTATTAGTAATTTGATAATGTTGCTTTCGTTTCCATTGAGGATATATAACTAAAAAAAAAAATTTAATAATTTACCAAAAAATATTTTTATTTAAAAATAATTAAATAATTTAAATAATTTACCAAATATCATTTTACCAGAATTACTAGCAAATTTCGTATATTTTATCCTCAGAACTAAAAGAAAAATCACAAAATATCCTTTATGATGACCGCCACGGCAAATATTTTTACTACAAATGTAAATGGCCAACACTAAAAAATGAACCACGCGTATTTAAGTTAGATTAGCACAAAAACAGTATTGACAACTTAGGCTAATAAGGAACCCCACCTACCCATATAGCGAAAAGTTGAAAATAACATTCGGCGCAAGTTTTTTTTAGTAACGAATTCCATGATTGTATTTCATTTATTTATTTTATCTACCGAAAATTCATTCTTACAGACTAATTAACAATTTGATAAGATAGAAAAGAAAAAAAGAAAAAGTATATTATATATATAACAAATATAAAGAAAAAAAAATTACAATAGAAGAAAGATTTTAAACTTAAACTGAAAAAAGTTATTTATTTAATTATTAATTAAAAAATTATCCTTTAGTAATTTAACAAAATTTTTCCTATCAACATTTAAATTTAACGAACTGACCAATCTGGTGGAATATGATAGAGGTTCAACAGTGTTGAAACGACGTAAACAAAATCTAGAAAAATATTTTTGGACTTTTTCTATTTTATTTATATGAACAGTATACACTGGACACAAGACGACCACCGCATACTCAAGAATAGAACGAACCAAAAGACATAAACAAAATTTTTAAAGAGTAAAAATCATGAAAATTCTTCGTGTTTCTTTTAATAAATCCAACCATTTTGAAAGCCTTAGATGTAATATAGTCGATATGAACATTAAAACACATTTTATCGTCATACAAAACTCCCAAATCTTTGAACATGGTAACTTCTTCAACCACATTATTATATATAGTAAAAATACCATCTATAACAGAGCGTTTTCTTGTAAATTTCATGATTTTACATTTAGATGGATTTAAATGCAGATTATTGGAAATTCCCCACAAGACCAAATTATCTATATCATTTTGAAACAATATATTATCATGGACATTGTTAATAGTTTTATATAATTTAAAATCATCTACAAAACCACTCACTTTCGATGAACTAATAAAAAAATCAATATCATTAACAAATAATATAAAAAAGGTTGGACCTACGTGACTGCCTTGTGGCACACCTGATTTGGCCAATATAGGTCTGGAAACCACATCGTCTATTTTTACAATTTGAATACGATTATACAAATATGATGCAATCCATTTTAATAATGATGAATGGAAACCATAAGCTCTGAGCTTGGCTATTAAAAGTCTATGATTTACGCGATCAAAAGCTTTAGAAAAGTCTGTATAAATTGTATTGACCTGAGAGCCAGATTCAATTTCATTTATAACAAAATTACTGAAGTAAGTTAAATTACTAACAGTTGATCTATTTTTTACAAAACCATGTTGATTGCAACTAATGATATTTGACACATTCTCAGTGATTTTATTATTAATTATGCTTTCGAAAACCTTTGGTATAGACGATATCTTAGCAATTCCCCTATAATTGCATACTTCATTTTTTGAGCCAGATTTAAAAATTGGCATTAAATAAGATACCTTATTTAAAAAAATGCCAAGTTTTAATGATAAGTTGAATATAAGAGTAAGTGGCGACGCCAACAAGTGTGAAAATTGTTTTAAAATAAATGGAGGTATATTATCTGGACCATATGTAAAATCAACTTTTAAATTATTCAAAGCCGCTAATACCTCATTAACTGAAATACTCAACTCAAAAGAATCACAACAGGATTGTATATGAAAATATCTATTAGAGTCATCAACATTATTTCATCAGCAACAAAAACTGACTCAAAAAAATCAACAAAAAGATCAACAGATTCATTTAGTGTATGGGAAGCAAAGCCATTAAAATTCATAACATTAGGAAAGCCTGAAGATGACCTTTTTGTATTAACATATTTCCAGAAATATTTACTATTATTTTTGATTTTATTCTCAATATCATATAAATAACTCCGGTATAGAAATCTATGAAGTGTTTCGAACTCAAGTCGAAGACGCTCAAATAAACGTTTGTCCGATAAATCATTAGATTTTAAAAAAGATTTATGGTCCTTGTTTTTTACATTTTTCAATCTAAGTCAGCTTTTGTTGAACCAAGGCGGATGATTATTACATTAATATTAGCAAATTTTTCATAAGCACTCTGTAAATCAGTATTCATGATTACTAAATTCCAGTTCGTTAAATTTAAAATGTTTGATAATTTGTTTACATCAGTCAATTTATAATTATAATATTTTTTTTTATATTACTTTCATTATTAGAGAAATTGTAAAATTCTAAATCTATAGATAATGCATTATGATGCCTATCTACATTAACAAATTGATTATATTCATTAACAAAAGATATAATATCATTTGAGCAAAAAACTAAATCTAAAATTTTGTTGTTAACATTTTTAATATTATTAATTTGATTGAGATTAATACCATATAATGAATTTATGACTAACATTTCAATTTCAGTAGATACATTAGTAGGTAATAAAGATTTATCATCATCATTCCAATCCCAAGCAACTGAGCTTAAATTAAAATCACCAGTAAAACATATATAATCATATATATCTAATTTATCAGCAACATTACAAATATTTGTAATATGCGAATCATATAATTCATAATCACTGAGAGGTGCAATGTAACTAACACCTACATATAAAGAACCACAAAGTGATGTTGAAAAATTTATTTTGACGATGAGTTGATCAATATTACTGCAATTATAAAGTAAATTTACTGATGAACTATTTAATGATGATTTTACTGCAATTAACACTCCACCACCACGATAAAGACCAGTAGATATAGAGCATCGATCTTTACGATAAACATTATATTTAGATGAAAAAATTTCCGATGTTTCAATATTATGATTTAGCCAAGTCTCCGTTACAGCAATAACATCAAAATCATTTTCAATTGTAGCAAGAAAAAATTCATTTGTCTTACCTCGCATACCACCAGCATTTTGATAATAAACAGAACATTTTTTGAAATAATCATATGAATGATTAATAATATCAAAGAAATTGTATCAACAATATTCCTATTGTGTTGATCAGCTGTTAAATTTGGTAAGACTTCTGACATAGAATTTAAAGAACAATAACCCTCAGAGAGACAATTAGTGTTTACGTCACATAACAAAAAAGCGCTTGATGCAGAAAGAGAACTTTTGTGGTTTAAGTATTCATTGGAATAGTTTCTACCGCAGTTAAGTTTTTTGGAGCCGCAACAAAAGATTTAATTGCCGATCCCACCGGCCAATTTGATGGATCGAAAGCTGCTTTAACATAGCTAGAGGGAAAGCCCAATTTAAATGAGACAAACCTAAACTTTTCAATGTTAGCATTTTTTTTTAACTAATTTGAAACACTTTAAGTCCTTTTTAGCAATGTTAAATTTATCAGCTGTATAATTTATGATGGCATCCTCCGTAGTGGCAGGTGCAAAGTTTGATACATGCAACCAGCTTAATTTTTCTCCCGTTTCTAGGCCACTAGCTGTATCATTTTCACCAATAATAGGAAGTGGATTTTTGGAAACTAATTTAACTTTACCATTTTTTTACCGCGGTTTTTAGACTTCGCGATTTCAGCAACAGAACTGTTGGTCTTTTCTGCAACAGTGGCCTCACCACTAGAATTATTGTTTTTAATTACACTCACATATAAAGTTTGATCACCTTCACGAAAAGTTTTATTTAAATCTAAAATACTGTTTGATTGAACACTTTTTTTTATTTGGTTCGCTAATTAAATTAAATTTGTTAAAACCAAACATTACAGTTTCTTTTAATAATAATATTTCCACACAAAGACTGTCTAATTTCTCAACAATTCCACTGATATCACTATTAGAGCAATAATCGCACTGCCATAAAATATTTGGTTTACGATTTTCCAATGTTTTAAACAGAGATTGAGAAATAAAAACACAATCTGCATGATATTTTATCTTACAAAAAGAACAATCTAATATATTACAATTACTTAGATTATCAATAACTTTAGAACATTTCCGCAACTAATCATGATAACAAAATAAAAATACAGTAAAAATGTAAGAAAAAAGAATGAAATAAAACACAACCGTTCTGATTGAAAGATAATCGAATATGAAAATTCTGAGAAAATGTACGTGATCAACCGATTTAATTCTAGTTCGGCCCATAACTGGACGGTTTCCGTTTTTAATTGTCCCAATCCGTTAACTAGACCAGCTTGTATACTGAATTAATCCACCCGTTAATAATGGATTCTGCCTGGTTAACACAAATAATAATTAATATGACTAAATGGCGAAGCTCATGGCTTATACGATTATCATCGGTAATCGTAGGGAAAACCGTGAAATTAGTGACACAACAACTGAAGGAAGCACAGCACCCACCACAAGGACAGAAATCATATTTAAAGACGAAAGAATTAAAGTCGACGAATTGAACGTTCAACATTCAGTAAAACAACCATTAACACTTCCTAAAATATTTCCTGAAAATCCTCTTACAAAATCCGTCCACATAACTAAAGAAAACAAAACAGGCATTACAGAAGAAACACCTACTAAAAAACCACAAAATTCCATACACACACATTTTACAACGAATCCACATAGTACAGTCCATTCACCGCATAAATCAAAACATAAGTCTCACGCTCGTCTTGAAAAAATAAAATATGAACCACGGAAACTTCCTACATTAACATTCCAATAAAAAAAAATTTTTTGGAACTTTAATTTTTTTTTCACGGAACTTGTATAAAATCCGATATTTTAAATGATACAAATTTGTTTTATGGGAATACTATACCATTTTGAATATTTTTATAGTACTGTCGCAATATACTAGATGGCGTTATTTTTTTTTTTTTTTTTTTTTTTTTTTAAAAAGGGGACGGTGAATCATATTATTAACGTTTTCAAATTAATGATTTAAAAATAAAAAAAAATTGTTTCCATTATTTATTATTGAAAAAAAATTGTTAAATTTTATTATTGTAAGAAAAAAAATTTGTTAATTTTTATTATTTAATATTGTAAGACAAAAAAAAGGCTAATTTTATTGTTTACTATTGCAAGAGAAAAAAATGGTTAATTTTGAATTATATAAGTTTTGGTTTATGTTGAATTTTATTATTTTTAGTATTATAAGTAATTTGTGTATCAAGTAAGGAAGTTAGATAATGATGTAATAGAAATTATGCATTTTAAAAGATATACATTTTCAGTAATAATTAAATATATAGAAAAGTTAAATAAAATGTTACAAGAATTAAATAAAGGTTTATTAAAATGTAAAAGAGATATAAAATAGAATTAAATCAAAGTTTATGAAAAATGTAAAAGAAATGTAAAGGAACAGAAATATAAAAGAAGTATATAAAAGAATTAAAAACAAGGTCTATGAAAATGTAAAAGAAAATATAAAATAATGTTTATGAAAATGTAAAAGAAATGTAAACTAAAAAAAATGTTTATGAAAATGTAAAATTATTGTTTTGAGAATGTTAAAATAAATATTAAAACATATGAAAAAATTAATTAGAAAGGAATATTAAAGTTTTTGTAAATGTTGAAAATTGAAATGTTAAGTATGTAATAGAAATGGAATAATTGTAAATGTTGAAAATAATTGAAAAAGAAATAAATTAATAAAATTTTTAAAGTAATGAAACTGGTAAAGTTAAATGGACGATAATCAATTTGCTCGCTTTTGTTGTAAATACAACCTTATGGCTTAAATTTGAAAAAATATGTTCTCTTCAAGAACATATTTTTTTAACTGGAGAATGGTAGGTGTTGTGTATAAATACTCTGCATTATCTCAAACTAAGTTGACCATGCGTCTATTCAGACCTTTAAGACCATGCGTTTAATCAGGCCTTTAGATATTAAAGTCTAAACGTGCCTAAAAGCTTTCCAAATGAAGGTTG
Organism: Rhamphomyia laevipes; assembly: GCA_963920725.1. NCBI lineage: Eukaryota > Metazoa > Arthropoda > Insecta > Diptera > Empididae > Rhamphomyia > Rhamphomyia laevipes. Next base: position 6,185 of record CAWUCQ010000013.1, read on the forward strand.
TATTCCCAGCAAACGCGTCATTGAAGACTACTCAAAGACATTCTATGGACATGTCTTGAAGAAACATAGAAGACAGCCCGCTGACATTCATATGGGAATGTCACACGTCTTCTTTAAAGACATGTCTGGTACTTGTCGTTGCGTAAGTGTCTTTGCTTATTCTGCAAAGACATGTCTTGGGTTATTCAAAAAACCTCTTACGACAAAATTGAGAACTAGCTTTTTCAAAATTCATATTTCGCATTAATAAAAGATTAAATTTGAGAGTTCAAAATTATTTTTTATTTATCTTGTTTAAATAATAATTAACTTAAATAATATATATTAACATTTAAAATCAATATTAACTATTGATGGTCTGATAGGTTGCAATGGAATGGTGTTTGCCACTGAATTTGTTGTATTTAAAAAGCAATCCATTTCATTGAACAAATCTTCGATGTTTTGTGTGTTGTCGTCAATAACGATGGCTGGTGGTTTTGGAACTTCCCACATAATTAATTTCAGAATCTGTTAATGAAAATAAAAATTGATTTAAATTTTCTTTCAAAAACAAACAATACAAAAAAAAATGATTTAGCTAATTATAATTTCAGTTCATCAAAATAATAATGAGTTCATCAAAAGTAGCATTTCGACAATAAAATGTTTGCTGGGCGCTCCTCAAATTTAAATTGGGAGGGATCGTGGTATCTGTTTATTCAAATTTATTATAAATATAAAATATTTAATTTTTTTAATTCTTTAAATAGTATAGATACTATGTCTAACACTTACACTATTTTCTTTTTATTTTCAAAGTATTTAAAAAGACTGCTTCACACTATATATTATATTTTATTAATTAATTTAAATTTTTTAATGTAAAATAAATTTTCAATTCAAAACAAATTTTAAAAATTTACATGTAAAACGATAAAACAATAGTGTGTGTTAGCGTATGTTGTCATTGCCGGTGTGGCTGTGCTGTGTTTACTTTTTCCCGGTGTGGCTGTGGTGCCATCCACATTTCTCTTTCTCTCTTATAGTTTTATATGTGGGAGGAAATGCTAGTGACAGTTCCTGCCCTTGTCTTGAAGACAGAAAATTTGCTGGGTTGGTGAATTACTCAGATCAAAGAATTAAAGGATAAAGTCCATACATCATAATTTTACACTATAAAGTAGAAATTGAATTGAAGTAATTTCTTTTTATATTTGACTCTTTCACACCTTATATGCAAATTAAATAGTGTTGTCTCTATTTTAACATAAATATATAATAAATATGTATAGTGTGACCAGCGTATAAAAATAGGGTGCTAGTTTTCATACAATTGTCAATAAGTTTGGCATAATTTAAAAAATCTAGATTTTTGTTCGCTGCGATGGTATCACTCTTTGTTATATTTCTGTTTATGTGTGTGCTGTCTGTTTTATGAAGTTCGGAGTGAATATTTAAAAGTTAAAATTATCAAATAAAATTATCAAAGAAAATTAATAATTAATTAATAAAAACTATAAAAAAAACATTTAATATAATGAAGTGTGAAGTTAAAGGTTGTGGAAATTGTGATAGAGTAAAAATTCATGGCGTCTGTTTTCACAGGTAAGCGACGTCTTAAAAATGTTTTATGAATCATTTAAAGGTCCCTTGTTTAATTTTGTTAGTTTTGGTTATAAAAATATAATAGTTTTAATTCAGAAAAGTTAAAATATCGCATAAAATAAGTTCAGTGAATGAGATGTTAATGTGTGTTTAGTAATATGTGTGTTTCATTGTACCCCAAACAAATTTGGGGTACAATGAAAAAAAAAGGTTTTTTTTACATTTTCTTAGTATAAATCGTACAAAAATATAATAAAAAAACATTTATTTTGTATTTTTTAAGTAGTTTAACTATATTTAAAAACTACAATAATGCATTTTTCATTCATAAAATTAGTTTTTTTGTTAACGCTTAGATAATTTTTGTTCACACAAACATTGACATTGGGGTACAATTTGAAATGGAGTTGAATTTAATACAGTGTCGCCGTGTAATTTACTCTTGGGTCTTACTTTAAAGGGAGCTTTGACTGTTTTGATAATATTGTATTTCTTAGACAGAAAAATTATTATACAATTAAAGAATATTTTCTTTTAATTTTTTTTAGAATACCTGTGATAAAAAAAGGAGAGATATTTGGTGAAGTCAAATAGGTGTCTCAAACGAATCGATCAAAGCCCGCGACAAAATTTGTTCTAGGCATTTTAAGAAGGACGATTATGTAGACGATCATAAGAAACGAAGAATTTTGAAGAAAAGTTCATTCCATTCACAAAACTTAGGAGAAACTACTAAATATATTGTTGAAAAAGACAACGAAGTAAGCTCTCTTGAAGCAAGTTAAATAGTACTCGAATACTCGATATTTTTACATATCAAAAAAAAAATCTGAAAAAGAATCTGTTCGCAGTAAACTTACTAAATTAATATTATTCAAAGGAAACTAAAATTAAAACTTTATAAATAATATAAATAAAAAAAATATTACAACTATTTTTTTTTCTTTTTTTATTTATCTCTTATTATTTGTACTAATGATCAAAAGGCTAGAGCGTGTTGCCCAGCTCAAAAAAAAAATTCCTACTACAATGGACTACCTAATACAAATTTGTTGTATGAGTGTGCGTTAAATACTTCAAATAATTTTGTGCACACTTTATCCTTTAATTCTTTGATCTGAGGTGAATTACATGTAAACTAATGCATTTTACCTGCAACCCATATAATTTCAATGTAACGGTATTGAAATTATATAGGACCGTTTTTGCTGAATTGCAGAAATGAAATCCCATAAAAGTGGTGCAAATCCATCGATTGTTTGTCATTCAATTAACTTGCTTTGACTAATAGACTTCTCGCACCAGTGGTAAGGAGTCAATTACGAAAAAAAGAAGAATTGAAAGTAAAGTATAAGTAAAAGTAAAATTAAAAGTAAAAAGTATATCTTGAAATAAATAAAGTAAATTATAAAATATAAAAAGAGTTTTTTATATAATATAACATTTAATGTTATATAACATTATTAAGTCTGAAATTGTTATTATTATTATAGTTATTATTATTACGGTTGTTATTATTATTGTAGTTGTTATTATTATTAAAGTTGTTATTATTATTATGATTGTTATTGTTGTTATTATTTCTTCTAAAGTTATTGTTATTATTATAATTATTGATATTATTGTAATTATTGCTATTATTTTGTCTTGGGTTAAAATTCCTATTACTGGTATTATTATGGAATCTCTTATTTGTTTGGCTTTGAAATCTGTTATTATTATTATGTACATATCGTACTACTTCGTTTCCTCTTTCAGTTCCTGGATCGAATTCGAATAGGTGTTGATAAACTTTTTGCAGATCTGTGTGTCAAGCACGATCTAAAACGACTTTAAAACTTTAGTTTACACCCTTTTCAGGAATGCTAACCCTTTTCGGTTATTTGCTGCTATCAATGTTGTTCTTTCTATTTCACTTTGTGCGCTGACTTCTAAATCAGTCATGCGTGAAATAAGTTTTTTATTGCATTTGTAAACTTTCGTAATGGTTTCTGTGCTTGTTTTATATTGTTTAGTTTTTGTTTGGATTATTTCTATTGAATACTTACATCCACATTTTGTTTTAATAAGTTTCTTTAATTCATTGAAATCCGTAGTGTCGGTTGTTCCTAATTCTGTCAAGGCTTTTTCTTGTACTTTACATTTTAATAAAAATTTTACTAAAATTTTCTGATCTTCTGTTTTCAAGATATCTTGATAGAATTCTATACTATTTATAAAATCTCTTATTTTTTCATCACGATTTTCCTCTTTCTCGATTAAAAGTGTTGGTAGCTTTTGTGCTACATTAAAATCAAATGTAGACATATCTACTATTGATATATTTTGGTCTATGTTTAAAAAAATTTCCTCTACTGTCTCTGTATTTTTGACTTCCACAATTTTATTTGATATTTCATCTATATCTCTATATGCCTCACTTTCTGAGTCGCTCTCACTCTCATCTCTAATAGTAGTGTTAAGATAGTCCGTTGATTTCCTTTCTACGAGTTGTTTTGCCTCTCTATATATTGTTCAAATTTATCTTTATAGGCTAATCCCAAATCTTTATCGCTTTTGTATAAATTTTGCCAAGTTTGCGAAAAAATGTCCTTGACTTCTGCTATATACGATAATTTACTTAATATACATCTGGAACTGTATACCCTATGTGGTGTTTTCTAATTTTTTTTTAACAGGTCTTTTAAATTTTCTATTTCTTTATGTAACACTTCTAACCTAATCTAAAATTTCTAACATATTATAATTATATTCTAATCCTACTCTACTGTGGAATAATTTTTATCCTTATTAAAATGTCTATATAAAAATATAAAGAAAAATATACAATTTTTATGTGCAAAAATACACTAAAATAATATAATAATATACTAATGGTCAAATTGCATAACCGACAATTTTTTCTTTTCTGATTTGTATGAATACAAAAAAAAAACTTTTATTTGTTTTTCTTTATACTGATTTTCGTAAATTTTGTTGGTAAAAAGAAAAATATTTTTGGTTTATACATTTTTGTTTACAAGTAGTATTTGGCTTTATAATATAAGAAATATATTAAAACAACTAATGCTATGATATTACTAATTAATTGGATATCGGTATATCCTCTTTTCGGATTTTCTAGTATATTGTTGCTGGAAATACCGGCGTTATTATTGATGAAGATTTCCTCTTCTTTTGTGGCTGTTTGGCCCAGGGTGGAAAAGTGGAAATCTTAAAACAACGCCAATTAGTGCGCAATTTTTCGAAAGTACAATGATAACATTATTTATTTAAATTTTATATTCATATAACAGAAATGATTTACTGAAGTAAAAATTTTTTTTTTTTTTTTTATTTTGTATATTTATTAATTTTACATTTTATTAAAGAAATTTGTTTGAAGAAAAAAAATATAATATATTTGTATATAAAAGTTGTATCGAAATATATAAAACTGTATTAAACTATTTTGTTTGATGAACTATATAACATTGTATATATAAAATTGTATAACTTGTAAATATAATAAATTTGTATATAAAATGTATGTATTAATTACTTAAGATGCTTTTGAAAACCCAAATATGTTGGTGTTTTCAATGAATATTATGGTATCATTGTTAATGATTAGAAGCAAAAATAACGGAGATCCGTATTGTACTACCCTGTAGTCTATTAAAAAAATCTTCCAAGTTATGTAATATATATATATATATTATTAAATTATATATGTATATTTGTATGTATTTTTTTTTATTTTTTTTATATAGATTTGTGTTTTAATTGTTCATATATTTTTATTTGATATACATATATATATGTATTTTAATTTGTTCATATATTTTATTTGATATATATATATATATATATATATATATATATATATGGATATATATGTATTTTAATTTGTTCATATATTTTTATTTGATATTCTCGAAGCATTTATCTAGGGTTTTTTTTGCCTTCTGTCGAATTCTCTCGACTTGCTTTAATTCTTATTTCTTTTAATTAAAAATTCAGTTTTTCCTCCGGTGTTAAGCTAATTTCTGTAGCCTCCGATCGCCTTCCTCGCTTTCACCCGTCTTCCTCCTCTTTTCTTAATTTTGATGGATTTCGCTGGTGTGGTTTCTGCTGCCTCAGTTGTTCGGTCTACACTTCGCTTCCTATATTTTTCAATGGATATTGGACGCGGTCCAACAGTTTTATCTTCCCTCAATGTTTCCGTTAATGATTTGTCATCTCCTGGCAGGATCGCCATGTAACATTGGCTGTTCCTCTGTCCAACGTTGCGCTGCGCTTATAAAATGATATAACTAATCATAGCCCTTCTGCATATTTAATTGTCTTATGATGGACTATGCTATTACCAATAACCAAAGCGGATAGCCTATAGTTATACTGACTTAGCGGTTAGAGCCCAGGCCAGTTGGTTTCAAGATAGTGGGTTTATTCTTGTTTAGCAAGTAGCCAACACCTACGCCAAAATATGAAAAGATAAATATTATATTTTTGAATATAATATTTTTATGTGTGTTAATTAAATGTATATCATTTTTCAGTTTGATATATATGTGGGGTTTTTTACCACATTTTATAATTTAATTGTTCACTTATTTTATTTCTTTTTAACACTTAGAACATAATATAATATTTTATTTTAACGTTTAATAAATCAACTATTTTATTATTTAATTCAATTCACTATATTAAGTTTATCTAGTCAAAGTATTTATTTATTTTAAACGTATTTAATTATTATAATATTTATTTAATATTATAAAAAGTATTTATTTATTTATTTTAATATTTATTTAATTAAAGTATCTAATTTATTTTAAAATTTATTTATTTATTTTAACCACACCAACTATGGTGATTAATTTTAGGAAATAACATAACAATGTTTTAATATATCATCAACGTGACTGTACTTGCGATTTTAATTAATTTTAATTTAATTAAACTGAACTTGAACTTTACTCTATGACAGTGTACTGAGAAGTGATTTAATTTGATTTTAATTACCGTTTATCAGCGCATTAATTATAATCAAATTTGTTACTTCCATGTATGTGTGTGTACAGAAGAAAATAAATTAAAATCAGACGATGGTATAAAATATAAATTAGATCAGAGTGCATTTAATAAAAGAAGAATGCAATTTCATTAGTTATATATGTGATCGCTACCTATATAATAAGATTATATATATTTTGTTAGGTATCCGCACAGACAATAAATATCACAGACCCCCAAACTGATATAAAAAAATGACTATTTCTTCTTTTGCATTTTAAATAAATTTATATTTCTAATGGCTCCACCTTTCAATGTATTTTTTTTGTTTTCACTAGCTGCAGTACAAGAAAGTAAAAAATGAGAAACAAATTTTTCTCATTATTAGATTTTTATTTATTGTTTCAATTTTATTTTTCGTTTTCTTTATGCTTTATGGTGTCCTTTTTGTTGTTTTGCTTGGGCATATCATATATAAATAAGAAAATATTAAATTCATAGTGAATTTTCAAAAAATTTAAAATTTGAAACAATTAACAACAAAATAAGATTTTTTGTCAGTTTAAATATTTATTTAGTAAAAACATAATTATTGCT
>CAWUCQ010000014.1:0-15506 GCA_963920725.1 Rhamphomyia laevipes
CGGGGAGTCCGAAAATGCAAAAAAAAAAGTGTCCGGGGGACGCGTACGCGTACGCTTTTTATGTGCGCAGCAACATCTCCTAGAATTGCTCGTCCGATTTTAATGAAATTTAACACACAGCCTCTAACAGACTTCGCGCAGGTGGCGGTACAAGATGAGATCGATCCTTTCAGTGGGACCATGTTAGATTTCCCCATTTATGTGGGAACCTACATGTTTTTGTTCTACGGAAAAATGTAAAAAAAATTCATGTCTCAGATTTGAATGAAATTTAAAACATAGGTTGGTATCATGATTGTCCACAAGCCTACCAAGAAACAGGTCTGTAACTTCAGGGGGTCCATGGTAAAATTTCCGATTAAAATTTCGTATACTCTAGAGCATATAGTAAGTTTTATCTAATTAGCATAAATTTTGGTAGATATGATAGTTTCCGTATGTACTTGGTGTCTGTAAAATTTAAAGTCGATACTTCAGTGGGTCCATGTAAAAATCCGTAATTACTTTTCATAAGTTCAACTCTCTATATATACGGTACCTTTCACCTGTTGTATTCTCACTTTTAAGTGAACAACTTTTATTTCACTTGAGCAAAAGAAAATAATTTAAACACTTGTATTTAATAATTTATTCCTTTTATTTATTTATTTAGATCTTGTACAAATGGATGCTTGTAAATAACTGTCTTAATCTTGTTTACCGAGTCCGCTTTTATACTATTCAGTGGAACTCCAGTAACTTTCCGTATTTATGTTTACGTGCGTTGTTTACTTTTTTAGAATATTCTATTAATTAGAATTTATGCTAACATCAGCATAATTTATGTACAGCTGCGCATCCTTATTTACAGTTACGCGAAATGGGATTCTAGTAAACAACTCATGTAACATAAACAATATGAATATGCTTTATACAATAAACAACTTTAATATAAACAATTCATAATTATAATATAAACAATTTTTGTAAGCATATTTATATAATAACCATTATATTTTATTCTTAGAATAATATAGAATATTGATTATTTATAAATATGGAATAATTTAGAATATTCTTGTCATAAATATATATACATAACATATATAATATATAATAACTAATACTATTATTCTATTGTATGATGGTTATATGACACCTCCCTCGTTGAGATTAAAGGTGTGAAATGAAATAGCTTCAATTTGTTGATTATTGAACTTGATGTGGAATTAGTAATTTCTTATTTAATTATTCTTGAATTTTGCACTTCTCAATATAATTATTGAGAATTATTTTACCAATAAATAAAGCCTTGGCTCTGATGATTGTATTTATTTTTCTTTATTAAATAGGTACGTTATTTCTTCTTAAAGTTCTTGAACTTTGATAATTATTTCTTGAGGATCGATTAATATTTGATATTATATCTTCATCTTCTTCGTAATTGACCATAGTTTTCATTTCTGTTATTTCTCTTCTTGGATCATATATGATAAGTTCGTTTCTATTTCGATTTCTATGTTCTCTTTGATTTGTGTGGAAACAACAATTAACAAAATTCCTGATTATTTAATTTTTTCTGTCATTTTCATCTTTATAGTGTTTTTTGAATTTCAAACATTTACAGCATCCGCTATAAATGCAACAAAATAGAATTAATATCAGAACAATTATGGCAAGTAAAATGTTGTACCATTTTGTATATGTTACTATAAATGGTTTATTAATTTGATTTCATAATATATCTTCAAATTGATTTAATTTCTTGTCTGCATATTTTAATTCTGTTAAATCAATATTAGTTAAACGTATTGGATTAAGTTGTACATCATTTAATAACTTAATTTTTTCATTTAATATACAACATTCATCATCAATAATATTTACTGATGGTATATAGTAAGTTATATTTGGAGATTTAAAATCTGTTGTTTCTAGTATATAACTGTCGGTGTAACCTCGACATTTTTCTTGCAATTTTATTATTCCTGTATGTTGGAGTACAACATCTTGAATAACAGCATTAGGTTTATTATCTTTATCGTAAATTAATATTAAAGTTTCTGGTTTTTGAAGAATATATATCCATTTATTATTATTAATATATTGCCAAATTTCAATGGATGCTTTAATTGTTTTTGTATTACAATCTTCAGGAATTTGTGTAATATGCGGTGATAATAATTGAATTTCACAAGTAGGATGTTCTGTTCTTTGTTTTGTATGAATATTTTTACAGATGAAACTTCGTTTGTAGAATTCAAAGCAATTTGATAAATCTTGTGCTAAGGAATACTGTGATTTTGTTTCAGATATTACAAAATAATTTTGCTTAGGTTCTATGTATGAATATATTGATTTATTTTCATGTTCTATTGGTAATGATATTAATTGATATATATTATAATTTATTTTATTTACAAGTGGTACTATTAATACAAATATAATTATTTTATTGTGAAACATTACTTGTAAGTTTGTTATTTTATAATACATATATATATTTTCAATTTTTGGTAACAAGGGTAAATTATATTTTTCTTTATAACTTATTAATTCTTCTAACAATATTTTTGGAGTAACAATTATAGGTGATAAAATCCCATGTTATCCTAATGTTATTGCTTTTATATAATTATCATAGTCACTATCAATTTTTGTTGCTAAGGAAGATAAAGTAATTAACTGTTTTGAAATTAAAGATTCCATTGACAACCGATTTATTTCTTTTGTTGCTTGAGTCGAATAATTATTTATTAAATTAATGTTTTCGTTTAAATAGTTTTCAGTTTTTTGTAAAGAAGTTAATGAATTATTAAAGTTACGAACTGTACTTGATATTATTTCAACTTGTGTTTTTAAAAGTGTTTGGGTTTGTTTATTATCATTTAACAAAGCATTGATGCTATCGGTATAATATTGAGCATCTCCTGCATCAGGTGTACCAAATAACCAATTTAATGCATATGAGACACCATTTATGAATCCTCTTTTTTTTTATACAAAGTTGGGTTTATTTGAGTACTTGTTATATGATTTAAAATATCATCTTTTTCTACTAATTCGTTAAGGATTTTATCTATTATTTCAAGATTTTGGTGACAATGTAATTTAACAGGATTTCCCACTTTTAATAATTTATTACATAGATCATTGCATTTAATATATATATTTTTAAGAACATTTTCAGCTTCATTTAAGTAAGTAACGTTTAAGTGTGTTATTAATGTCAAATCGGAATTAGAGATTTGTGCAATACCTAAATTATTGTAGAATAATCCACTTGATTGTTTATATGGTAGATTAATATATTCATCACAAAAAATTAGGATTGGAAATAGAAAAATTAATTTGATTGACGTTTTCATCTGAAAAATAATGTTTAAGCATATTAGTATGATATTTTATTTGTTTATTTTTTATTTGTATTCCTACAGTGTTATTGGGAAAGACTTTTGTTATTTTATATGGGCCTTTAAAATTTTGAGTTAATTTCTTAGAAAGATTTTGTTTAGTTTGTTTATTACAAATAAGTACTAAATCATTGATTTTAAAAATTTTTGGTTGAATTTTGTTATCGTAATATTGTTTACTTTTGTACTTGGAATTTAAAATATTTTCTCGCGCAATTTTGAATGAAGTATTTAATTTATATTCAAGAGATTTAATATAATCATCATATGTATAACGAAATTTAGGTTCTTGTGTTATAGAAGACGGCAAATATGCTTTATGACCAAATAATAGTTCATATGGAGAATATTTTGTAGATGTATGAATTGATGTGTTATAACTAAACATAGCAAATTGTATATACTCATCCCAATCAATTTGATCTTTTTTATATAATGTTTTAAATAATCCTTTAATGTTAAATGAGATCTTTCTAATGCACCATTTGTTTGTGGGTGATATGGTGTTGAAGTAATATGTTTTGTTTTGAAAAGATTTGTAAATTCTTTAATTAGATTAGACATAAAATCAGAACCTTGATCAGAAACAATTTCTTTTGGAATGCCAAAATATGTAATAAATTTTGTTAAGACTTTTGCAACGGTAGTAGATTCATGATTTGGAATTGGTTCTGCAAAACTAAACTTTGTTACATCATCTTGAGCTGTAAGAATAAATTTATTATGATTTTCAGTAAGTGGTAAAGGACCAACAATATCTATAGCTAATTTTTCAAATGGTTTCTCGGAAGTTGAAGTAATTTCCATAGTTTGTCGTGTTGGTTTAAAATTTGTTTTATTAATTTGACATTGATTACAATTTTTTATATATATTCGAATATCAGATTTCATTGAAGGCCAATAATAATTTTCTTTTATTCTATTATATGTTTTATTAAATCCGCTATGACCACATAATTTATTATCATGATTTTCAATAAGAATTTTATTAATTTCAGTTTTATCTTTTGGAATTTGTTTAGAAGTATTGAAAAATTTTATACTATTTTTTTCAAATATAAATTTTAACATTTCATATAATAGATCAATCTTTGAATTTTTGAATTTTTCTGGAGGTACTAAAATAAAACTATTATTTTTAATAGAATTTTTAAATTTTTGAAAACTTGCAAAGAGATTTATGTATTCTAATTTATCAAAATGTAAATATAAGGGATACAATATATATATAGTTTGATTTTGATTTTATATTTTTGAAAATCCATTTAATTCTGGTTTAAGATTTGTAATATCAAAGTTTGAACAAATATATTTAGAGTATTGATTGCTTTGATCTAAATCTTGTGACCATATAAGAACAATTGTACCATGAATTTTATTTAGAGGAGTATTTTCTTTTTCATAAGTAATAATTTTTTGATTTTGATAATGAAATTTTATATAGTCTTGGTAATTTTTATTATCTCCTGAAGCTAAATTTATTTCAACAGTATCTTTTGAATTAGGAATTAATCTAGAAAGTCCATCTGCATTAGAATTTACTCGACCTGGTTTATATTTTATTTCATAATCATATTCACTTAATCTTAAACGCCAACGGACTAATTTTGAAGATGGTTTCTGACAATTAAATAACCATTGTAAAGGTCTATGATCGGTAAAAATTGTAAACTTTGTACCATACAAATAAGGTCTGAAATGTTCAATAGAATTAATAATTGCTAGAAGTTCTTTTTCAGTAACGGAATAATTTTGTTCTGCATTATTTAATGTTCTGGAATAATATGCAATTGGCAAATCATTATTTTTGTCATTAAGTTGAGATAATACTGCACCAATTCCTACGTTTGATGCATCGGTAGTTAAAATAAAAGGTTTTGAAAAATCGGGATATTGAAGAATTGGTTTTTGAACTAATTTTTCCTTAAGAGTTTGAAATGATTTTTCTTGATTTTGACCCCATTCAAATAACACATCTTTCTTTAAAAGTAAAGTAAGAGGTTTGGCTATACTAGAAAAATTTGGAATAAATTTTCGATAATATCCACACATTCCTAAAAACATTTTTACTCCTTTTTGACTAGTAGGACGAGGAGTTTTTAAAACACATTGTATTTTATTAGGATTCGGTTGAACACCATTTTCTGAAATAATATGTCCTAAATATTCACAATTCTTTTTTAAAAATTCACATTTATCAGGTTGTAATTTTAAGTTATTTTCTCGGAATCTTGAAAATATATTTTTTAATTTTCTATTATGATCTTCTAAATTTGAACCATATATTACAACATCGTCAAGATAAACAAAACACTGTTTACCTGTAAGTCCAGATAAAACATTATTCATCATTCTTTGAAAACAAGCAGGTGCATTCTTAAGACCAAATGGCATTCTTTTAAATTCAAATTGATCATTAGGTGTAGTGAATGCTGTTTTAGGACGATCTGAAGGATTTATAGAAATTTGATGAAACCCACTAGCTAAATCAAGTGTAGTGAAATATTGAGCATGACTTAATTGATCGAGTATATCTTCAATATTCGGTAAAGGATAAGCATCACCTAATGTTTTTTTATTTAATTTCCGATAATCTATAACAATACGCCACTTCTTTTCATTTGAAGCATCCATTTTCTTTGGTACAATCAAAAGAGGACTAGACCAAGGACTCATTGACGGTTTAATAATATCATCATTTAACATTTTCTCTATTTGTTTTTCTATTTCACTTTTATGAATTTGTGGATATCTATAACTTTTAACATGAATTGGTTTTTCATCAAATGTAGGAATAGAATTAATAGTTGAATTGGTGTATGTTAATTTATCATTTGGTAAGTGAAAAATATCATTAAACTCTGAACAATTTTTTTTATTGAAGATTTTTCTTCTGAATTAAGGTGAGAAAGTCTCAAATTTTCATTTAATAACTTTAATCGATTATTAATATTAAATTTGATTTCTGGAGCTAGGTTAAATAATTTTAATTGTTTAGGTAAAGGCTCGATGTAACATTCTGGAATTGGAATTATTTTATCTAAATTAGAAGTATTTATTATAGTAATAAGCGCTTCATTTTGATTTAGAACCCTAACAATTGAATTTGGAATTAATAAAGAATTAGAATTATTTAATTGTTGGGATACAATAATGCCTTCTTTGACATTTTGTGGATTTAGTACTTTTATCGGAACTACTATTTCCGATCTTTTATTAATACATAAATAAGATTTAGATTTTTGAGCCCTATTTAAATACATTGGTAATGTTAATGATATGGAATTAAGAAATATAGTTGATGTAGAATATTTAATATCTACTTCATATTTTTTAAAGAAATCTGCACCAAGTATACCATCGAAAGGAACATTATTATCGTCTTTGATAATATGTAAATTGATAACAAATTCTTTTCCTAGAGCAGACAGATCAATGCAAGTTTCTCCTATTGTATATATAGGGACATCGACTGAAATACCCTTCAGAGACAGAGATTCAGAATTTGAAATGTAATAATTTTTTATACTTGATTCTTTAATTAATGATGTAGATGCTCCAGTATCAATTAAAAATTTTACTAATTTATCATTTTGTTTAGAAAATTTTGAATAAAGTAAAATATAATTTTGCTCATTTTTAAATGAAAGAATATTTGATGATTTTACATTTGATCGATTTGATGGAATTGATTTATAACATCTTCCGTTATTATGTCGGGAGGAATAGCAGATTGGCTTATTTAAAATTTTGTTTTGAATTTGATTTTGGGTTTTGTACTGAATTCTGATTTGAAATATTTTTTTTTTTCTTTATATTGTTGTTGTATTGCCTTTTTCTACATTCACTAATAAGATGACCAACATTTTTGCAGTAACTGCATTGTTTATTTGGAGTATAATTGAAAGAATTTTGATAATTGATTTGTTTAACTGGAATACGGTTTTTGTTTTTAAAAAAATTTTTAGTTAAATGATTTTTTAAGCCACAATTTTTACATTTTACGTCATTAAAAGAATGTGCCCGAATAACTTTTTCTTCTGCAATTGCTGCAGTTAAAGCTCTATTTATTTAGTCAAATTCGCGATATCTAAGCATTTGAGAAATTTCAGGTTGTGTATGATAAATAAATCTATTTAATGTAATATCATTAATCATAAACAATCTTCCTGTTAATTTATTTGTGTCTGTTTCAGTGCTGTGAATAATACCAAGTATTCGCGAAGACACTTCTTCTAATCTTTGGTAAATTTGTGAGACAGTTTCATCTTTATTTTGTTTTATATTACTTAATTCTTCAAGTAATTGATCTAAAGATTTTCTATCTTGATAGAGACTTAGTAAAAGCTCAGAAATATATTCCCAAGTTGATAAATTACAGTGAGTATCAATTTGTTCACGAGCTTTGCCTGTAATTTTACTTTTTACATACAACAATAATGCCGGTTTTTGTGACGATGATGCTAGTTCAAAAACTGCATCTACTTGTTTCATAAAACTTCTTAATTTATACCGGTCTCCATCAAAATTTTCCGGTACAAGTTTTATTAAAAATTCATTATAATTATTTTGTATATCCGAACTTTCATGGGACTTTATCGTCTTTTTCATATTTCAGTTATTTATTTTATGATATAATTACACAAAAAAAATTATTTTTATCTACAGGATTTTTTTTTTTTTTTTCAAATTAAAAATTTAATACAAAAAAATTTATAAACCCTTTTAAAACTTTTACACAAAATTTATGAATTTTTTTTTTTTTTTCAACTTTTTCAAATTTTTATATATATTCTTCACAATTTTTAAATTAACTTTACAATGAAAAATTTGTATTCCTTAAATACAAGATATTTCCTAAACTCACTGTGGTTGTAGATCCTTTTTCTAAGTTAAGATTGAATCCTGCTAAACGCCTTAGAAGATCCCACTTCTGACACCAAATTTTTATTTGTTGTATTCTCACTTTTAAGTGAACAACTTTTATTCCACTTGAGCAAAAGAAAATACTTTAAACACTTGTATTTAATAATTTATTCCTTTTATTTATTTCTTTAGATCTTGTACAAATGGATGCTTGTAAATAACTGTCTTAATCTTGTTTACCGAGTCCGCTTTTATACTATTCAGTCGAACTCCAGTAACTTTCCGTATTTATGTTTACGTGCGTTGTTTACTTTTTTAGAATATTCTATTAATTAGAATTTATGCTAAGATCAGCATAATTTATGTGCAGCTGCGCATCCTTAATTACAGTTACGCGAAATGGAATTCTAGTAAACAACTCATGTAACATAAACAATATGAATATGCTTTATACAATAAACAACTTTAATATAAACAATTCATAATTATAATATAAACAATTTATGTAAGCATATACATATAATAACCATTATATTTTATTCTTAGAAGAATATAGAATATTGATTATTTATAAATATGGAATAATTTAGAATATTCTTGTCATTCATGGGAAACTAATATATGAGCAGCTTAGTTTCTGAAGAATATTTGCTTTATGTTCTACAGCTTGTAATTATTATCCGATTTCAATGAAATTTGGTACACAGGTTGAGTTTATGATTCTGCATAGGTTGACCAAATTACAGGTTAGTAGGATTAGGGGGTCCATGTTAAATTTCCGATTTTTTTTTAATTTTTTTTTTTAATATGTTGTACAGCATAGAGTAATTGTTAACCGATTTCAAAGATATTTTATATATAGGCTAATTTTGTGATCTAGTTGGCTCTCCTGAAATTTGGAGACCTTCCTAGAAAACAGTTTTAGTTTCCGAATTTTACATAATTACGTGTTTTATAGCATGTAATTATTATCTGATTTTAATGAAATTTGGTACAAAGGTAGACCTTCTGATTATGCATGTGTTGGCCATGATAGAAGTTAATACCTTTAGGGGGTCCATACTAAAATTTCCGATTAAAATTTCATATGCTCTAGAGCATATGGTATTTATTATCTGATTTGAATGAAATTTGACACACATAGTAGCTTCCTTATGTACTTAAGGAAGCTAAGCAAAGCAAAGTTTAAAGTCGGTAATCCAGTAGGTCCATGTTAAAATGTCCAATTATATTTCACAAGTTCAATACTCTACATCATACAGTAATTGGCACCCAATTACAGTTAAATTTCAAACACAGGTTGAATCTGTGACCTACTTATTGCTCCAAAAATTTGTATCTGGTAGTTTTATTGTGTTCATGGGAAACTAACTTAGTTTCCAAAGAATATTTCATATGTTCTACAATCTACACCATATAGTAATTATTATCAGTTTGCAATAAAATTTGGTACATAGGTTGGATTCGTGATTACGCATGTGTAGCCTAATGTAGACGTTAGTAACTCTAGGGTTGTCCATGCTAAAATTTCCGATTAATATTTCATATGTTCTAGAACATATGGTAAATATTATCCAATTTCAATGAAATTTTGTACACAGGTTGCATTCGTGATTACGCATATTTATACTTATTATAGTTATTTTAATAATATTATTTATTATTAAAGAAATAAAAATATAAAATTAAATCGATAAATAATAAAGATGAGCAATTTTGAAGAAAGCACTGTTTGTTACAAAGATAATGTTAATTACAAAAAACTTTTGGACATAAATCGCTGTGAAACAACATACTATGAGTTATCTGCCCCCCCTAGTTAGCAGCTTTTTTTATTGAATGACAAAAAATTAATAAGTTATCTTATTAACTTTTTAACAACTTGTAATCTGCTCTATTAAATGCATGTAATTATTCATAGACAAAATATGTTCAGTTATTCAGTTTTTAACTGCGACAAAAAATTTCGTGAAGGGTAGTTAAATACTTATACACACATATATTCTAAATGTTAATGAAAAATCAAATTCTTGTTTTGCTCACAAAGTAATATGTAAACTTACCTCGTTTTTGCAAATTTATTTTTATTTTAGAAATAAGAATACAAAATAGTCAATAAATGTATATGTATGTTCAGTTAATTACTTTATCCCATTTACAATTAATTTGGCCGAAAAATATCTTTTAATTTTTCTTCAATTTAAAGGTTTTATAGATATAAAAGTTTATTTATTTTTTATAACGAAAGATAATATTTACTATTTTTTGACTTTCTGAAAACAAAAATAATTATAATAACATTAACAATTAAGAAAACTAAGAAAAAAACACAAAATTAGGTTTTTCTCGGTTGTTCAAATTTCAGTTATTTACTTATTCAGAAATGCCTGAGATTTATAGATTGAAATTTAATTGAATTTGTTTCTTAAAATATTCATTGTACTTTTTTATTCCATAAAGATTTTTATGTTTACGTAATAATAAATAATGTAATGAAAAAGAGAAATTAATGAAAAAAGAAATACATTGGTACACTCTTAAAACTTTGCAAATGTGTTAATCGACACCTAAATACCAAGTATATAGAGCCCCATATTCGTTTATGCTACTCCCAGGAATCGTTAAAAGTATAGGACATGGCGGTTTTTAGAAACTTCAACATATTTTAATTCGTAATAATATATGTATATTGTATATATAAGCAGTTTTTATCATATATTATAAGTAGCTTTTATCATAAATTTTAATAAAATGCTAAATTCATTGTAACAATGTAGAAATATAAATATTATACCAAATTGTAGCTAACTTTGTCTATTTCGATTCGATTGTCTAATATATTTTAAATTAATCAATCTGTAAAATATACCATTAGATCAAATATATAAAATAGATATAAAATAAACTAATTTTTGACATTTAGCTAAATACTAAATTTTGCTTTGCTGATGATGGAAACATACTCATCATTTATGATTTATGGAGTCAACTACCTACACTGTAAATTTAACGAACACCTCCACAGGATAGCGGTAATTATGTCACCTGCATTCAAGAAATGCTGCAAATATTATGAATTGGTTGAGCACTACTTTTACAAAAATGTTCAGCTTATGCTCGAACCAGAATTTGAACACTAGGAGCATATGCTCTAGATACTACCGAAAGAATGACCCTGGACCTATCCAAGGGGATGAACTTTATCAAAAAAAAAAATCGATATGGGGAAAGTTCAGTAGATTTAACAAGGCTCAGTGTTGGTGAACCGGATGAGGAACCAATTGAAATAAATAAAGGGATAACGTCTGGTAGTTCCTTTGGCCTGCCTAAGCAGCAACCATCTCAACCATCCTTATCTGAATGCTAACATTTGTTAACATTCACATTAGTTGGAAATTTGTATACATAACACACTACCAAGTCTGAGACGGGGTTGTATTTTAAGCCCAAAATACAGGGGTGTATTTTAAGCCGGTGAATTGCTCAAAACACTTTTTACTATTTTCATAGAGGATATTGTCGGTTCATTACTAGGAGGTGTGCAAATAATAGAGTTGATAATAAAAATGATTTGCGGATAATTCAGCGTATAGCAATTCACCGTATAGCAATTCGCCGTATAGTAATTCACCGTATGAGCAATTCATCGTATGAGCAATTCACCGTATTGGTTATGTATTGAGACTTTTGAATTTGTAAATTTACAAATTCAAGTCTCAATACATAACCAAAACGGTGAATTGCTCAAAACATTAATCACATATTGTGTTTTGATTCGCTAGGACGTGATGTGCTAATACTGAATGAGTCAGTATTAGGAGTAGTATGAAATACTATGAAGTCTGGTGATGGGTTGGATGGTCAAAAAAAAAAGTTCGCTCAAAAAATTTTTCTAGGCGTTTCCGAGGTCGGGGAGTCCGAAAATGCAAAAAAAAAAGTGCCCGGGGGACGCGTACGCGTACGCTTTTTATGTGCGCAGCAACATCTCCTAGAACCGCTCGTCCGATTTTAATGAAATTTGGCACACAGGCTCTAACAGACTTCGGGCAGGTGCCGGTACAAGATGGGATCGATCCTTTTAGTGGGACCATGTTAGATTTCCCCATTTATGTGGGAACCTATGTGTTTTTGTTCTACGGAAAAATGTAAAAAAAAATTTCATGTCTCAGATTTGGATGAAATTTAAAACATAGGTTGGTATCATGATTTTCCACAAGCCTACCAAGATACAGGTCTGTAACTTCAGGGGGTCCATGGTAAAATTTACGATTAAAATTTCGTATACTCTAGAGCATATAGTAATTTTTATCTAATTAGCATAAATTTTGGTACATATGATAGTTTCCGTATGTACTTGCTGCCTGTAAAATTTAAAGGCGATACTTCAGTGGGTCCATGTAAAAATCCGTAATTACTTTTCATAAGTTCAACTCTCTATATCTACAGTACCTTTCACCCAATTTCAATGATATTGAATACAGAGTTTCATTTGGTTATCTATTTGATACTCCACAAATTTGTAGTAGGTAGGTATAGTATGTTCATGGGAAACTAATATATGAGCAACTTAGTTTCCGAAGAATATTTGCTTTATGTTCTACAGCTTGTAATTATTATCCGATTTCGATGAAATTTGGTACACATGTTGAGTTCATGATTCTGCATAAGTTGACAAAATTACAGGTTAGTAGGATTAGGAGGTCCATGTAAAATTTCCGATTTCATTTTTAATTTTTTTTTTCATATGTTCTACAGCATATAGTAATTGTTAACCGATTTCAAAGATATTTTATATATAGACTAATTTTGTAATCTAGTTGGCTCTCCTGAAATTTGGAGACCTTCAGGGGGTTCCTAGAAAACAGTTTTAGTGTCCGAATTTTATATAATTACGTGTTTTATAGCATGAAATTATTATCTGATTTTAATGAAATTTGGTACAAAGGTAGATCTTCTGATTATGCATGTGTTGGCCATGATAGAAGTTAATACCTTAAGGGGGTCAATACTAAAATTTCCGATTAAAATTTCATATGCTCTAGAGCATATGGTATTTATTATTTTATTTGAATGAAATTTGACACACATAGTAGTTTCCTTATGTACTTACTGTCTGCAAAGTTTAAAGTCAGTAATCCAGTGGGTCCATGTTAAAATGTCCAATACAAGTTCAATACTCTACATCTACATCATACAGTAATTGGCACCCAATTACAGTTAAATTTCAAACACAGGTTGAATCTGTGACCTACTTATTGCTCCAAAAATTTGTATCTGGTAGTTTTATTGTGTTCATGGGAAACTAATATATGAGCAACTTAGTTTCCAAAGAATATTTCATATGTTTTACACCATATAGTAATTATTATCAGTTTTCAATAAAATTTGGTACATAGGTTGGATTCGTGATTACGCATGTATAGACTAAAATAGACGTTAGTAGCTCTAGGGGGCCCATGCTAAAATTTCCGATTAATATTTCATATGTTCTAGAACATATAGTAAATATTATTCAATTTCAATGAAATTTTGTACACAGGTTGGATTCGTGATTATGCATGTGTAGACTAAGGTAGAAGTTAGTAGCCTGAGGGGGTCCATGCTAAAATTTCCGATTAATATTTCATATGTTCTAGATCATATGGTAAATATTATCCAATTTCAATGCAATTTTGTACACAGGTTGGATTCGTGATTACGCATATTTATACTTATTATAGTTATTTTAATAAATTTATTTATTATTAAAGAAATAAAAATATAAAATTAAATCAATAAATAATAAAGATGAACAATTTTGAAGAAAGCACTGTTTGTTACAAAGATAATGTTAATTACAAAAAACTTTTGGACATAAATCGCTGTTAAACAACATACTACGAGTTATCTGCTCCCCCTAGTTAGCAGCTTTTTTGTATATATTTTTGGACAGTTTCTTAAATAAGAGAACATGTCAGCGTGTAAAATAAAAGGTCAGTATACCATCGGCTTATATAAAAACGATCAGTATTTTAATTAAAATGTAGATAGATAAAATAATTGGTCAATATTTTAAATAAATTAACAGTAATTAAAATTAAGTATCAGTTTGTAATCAGTTTTTTTTTCATTAATTAAAATAAGAATTATGAAAAAAACCATAATTATATTTCATTCTTTATATTTTATTAATAAAAATAAGAATTATGAAAAAAAAACCAAAATTACAAGATATTATGCCTGTAATTTTTATATTTTTATCATGAAAAGTCGACTTTTTACCTTAAGGTCTTAATTGAAAAACTGAAAAATATCCTTATAGCTTAATTCTTTTGTGTCATTCTACCTATTAAAAAAATTACGGGTAATTTCTATGAAAAATAACAGAAATACCGTGTTTTTTTTTTAAAAAATACTTAATTTTCTGTATTTTTGCCTTTTTTAATAATCTGGAAGACAATATTATTATTAATATATATATATATATATCTATATATATATATATATATATATATATATATCTATATATATATATATATATTCAATGCAATTCAAAAAAGTATTTATTCAAACTTATTTTTTACATAATTTCAACAATTATACTTAAAATAATCATTGGCTTGAAACCGTCTGCTTTTCCTTTCTTTACCCACTGTAGATTGATAACAGATACTAATCACAAAGAAATATATCCAGAGTAATCAAATCATATACCTCTTTTTGGAAAAAAAATATTTAAAATATTTCAATTTGTAGTACCCCAGAAACCACGTGTTTAGCTAAGGTTTCAGAAAAGTTTTAGAATTGAGTTTCTTTCAAAACAAATAGCTTTCAAATTGAGTAAATGTTCACGATCAAAAAGCTTCTATACTTTCTTTTATGCTCAATATTCAAAGCAAAAATCCATATACATAGTACATATATGGAATATATGAATATTTGCATATAAAATTTACTTCATCTTCTAAAGTAAATATTTCAATTTTTTCAGCGATGACCTATTTTTTATATATATATTAATAAAGTAGTTCAATTCCCTACAAAAAAGTCCGCGTAAAGGGTATTTTCCGACCAGTAGTTTAGGAAATATAAGCATTATTATCAAACCATCTTTTGATTGATTACAATAACAAAATCTAATCGAATGAGTATTGCGTAATAGTATTTGTGTTTGAAAATATATAATTATGAAAGTATGCGTACCGAAAATTTCTTGAATTTAAATTTGAAAAATAATTTTATTTTATATTTTCAATTCTACTGGATTTC
>CAWUCQ010000015.1:0-12981 GCA_963920725.1 Rhamphomyia laevipes
TAATATGTACAGTATTTAAAATTTTAATTTTATAAATTAATTATTTTGAACATAACATTCCATATACTCTGTTCGGTGAGCCTGCTAAAATTTCTGAAATAAAAAGTTTAACTTCTCCTTGAACTAAATAAAAAGAAATCTGCTTGGTTTACGTTCAATTTTATTTTATTTAAATATTTATTAAAATTGATGAATTTCAAATGTTACAATAATATAATTATTAATAAAAAACAAACAAACAATTTGTATTATTACTTTACTTTAATTAATTAATCTCAATTATGTTGCTAATTGTTAACGTTGATGTCGCTTCTATCGTCTCAGCAATTGTGTTTATACCATTAGCCTGACTGTTATCTGAAGATCAGCTAATTGTCTATCTACTACAATTGCCGTTGGGCGACAATTAGAGTAGATTTCAACAATTTTATAATGTAGCGCAACCTGGTGGATCGTTTAATATTGGTTTGTTCAATATTGAATTTTGTTCCACAAAACCTAGAAATTGGTTGATACGACTAATTCTCTGACGTTAAATAATCTAATTTATTTATGATATTTCCCTAATTAATTTATGTTGAGGTTAGGTTGCCTGTATTAATTTATACGTTTGAAACTATGTTGATTGAATTACATTTACCAGATTAATATCAAATACAATATACCTGGTAAACCATAATCAACGATAATAATAAAAAATAAATAAATTGTTTTGTAAAAACAATTATCTAATAAACTAATTTAAATCAATTAATAATAATAAATTGTTTTGTAAGAACAATTATCTTCTAAAATGACTTTACTAAATTAACATTCGATCTATAATTCGATAACCGTAATCTTAATTCGACACGTGATCGTAATGTGGGCGCAATCTAACCTTAATTTAATTAAATTAATTTAACCGAATTTAACCTCACTTTTTATTTAAATTTTGCAACGCGTGATTTTTAATTTTGTATAATAATTAAACGTTTTGATTTTTTAGAACTTCATGCGGTTTTCCGATTTAACCTAACTTTAATTGATATTAATTTTTTTTTAATAAATTCAATTCTATACTTCAATAATTAAATTTAAAATAATTCTATATCAAATTCAAACAATTCACTAATTGAATTTAAATACTTTAAAATCGAATTCTAATAATTCGTTAATTGGCAATTTTAAATTAATTTCACTTTATTTATTTATTTTTATAATCTACAACTTTGTTAATTATTTAGAATAAATTTAATTAAATTTACTTTACCCCTTTTTTTTTAAAAAAAAATAATGAGTTAATTAAACCAAAGAAAATATATTGCATAGGAACAATCACAAATTTTCCACAATTACTTGTGCCACTTCAAATTTTATCCGTATACAATAATTTTTCTTACCTTTATGTATATGTGTAGAGATAAAATAATTTTAAATTATTTTCTTGAATTTTACTTGCTGCTGCTGCCTTTGATAATCGATCGATGAGACTGATAAAATTCTCAATTTGCCTAGCGTTTATATAGCCTAATCTATTTTAAAATTTACATTTTCTATATGGTGTTACCATATTAATTTTTAAATCATTTGACCATAATGGTCATAACATTTTATCCTAAGGTTTTCCTGAAAACCTTTACTAACCTTTTTTCCTTTAGAATATTATTTCCTATAATTGCTCTACTAAATTTTCCTAATTCTAGCTAATTTTCCTGGAAAATTCTATTAATAACTTTTGCTATAAAATGCTATAAAAACGTTCAGCCCTGAACAATTTAATTATTATTAGTTGTCCCTACTGATTTTTATTACGAGAGAGTACTTTCGTGCAGTTTATTTTATCCCGCTCGCACAAATTGCATCTCGCTCATACTAATTGGGTTTTTCATTTAATTTAAAAAACATAAATTCTATGTTTATGTTTATTTTCCGCGATTTTTCCTAACATAATTAGATTCGCGATTCACTTTTCTACCGGGTAGAAAATTTTCATAAGTCTACGCGGATTATTTTACTCGCAATCTACTCCGCAAGTTTCGGTTTGACAGATGAAATGCCGGCATTTCATCTAAATTTAATTCGTAAAAATAGGATTATTTTCCACTATTAATTCTGGTAAGTTATTAAAGAATGAAATTAAAAATTCATTAGAATTCTAAAAATATATGAACATCATGGATGTCAGCTATATGAAAGCTGATATTTATCTAAACCTTTTGCTTTATTTTTCAGGTTATGCCGGCACATCAATCAATATTAAATTGAATTTAGTAACCAATATACACCTGATATTGGTTGCATTTATTTGGGGATTTAAACTACAGGTAAGTACCTATCGATTGAATGTAATATGTATGGAAAACATCAACAACCTTCCATGCTATTTCAACATAAAATTTACACATGTAGTTGTTGTTGTTTTTCATATTAAATATAGACAAATATTGTATGATTTTAATAAATTTATTTTATTAATTCAATTTTCTCTTTTTAGGGATGCTGGATGAACATTCTCCCGCCCGTTGAACAATATTGTTCAACACCAGCTTTTCTTTATTTAACTTAGCTTTTTTTCTTAGTTGATGATGGTGAAATTTCACCATCCCATCTGCATAAACTTGTGCCCGTATGCACCATCCACCTGGCAGATTAACCAAAAAATCCTTTTGTTTGATGATCTAATCTTGTCGAAATCAATTCGTTCCACCACCTTTTTCGACAAGAACACTTGTTCTCCTTCTTTTGTAATAACGCGTTGGACATCATTATTAATTCGCATTCTAAATTCCGCAACTGTAGTGGACAACCTTAACGAGCTCCACTCCGTGGTATAACACCCATTAACTAATACTGGTGGTCCTATTAGTTTTTCACCAACTGGCACGCTCTTCTGGTTGGCTGGTTGTAAAGCTCACTACCGAACTTTCACTGGTTTGCACCAGTGAATTACATTCAGTAATGACCTTTGGTTCATCAACCAAATCTTTTGTAGACTCAGGTATTACGTGAGTCAATTGTGACTTGCGTCTAGCGGCACTGGCTGGATTCTCTGGTTCAAAAAACCAATTTGTTTCCACCGCCAACCAATTTTTTATTTGATTGTTGACCTTGTCTTGTTGGTGACAACGGAACCTCCTCCCATCGTCAGAAAATCATTATTTTCGAATGAATTCATTTTAATCTAACGAGAACAAAAATAAATTCGTAATATATATATTGTTTTACTAAATTGGACAACATGAACATTATACTATCACCAACATGACGGCACTACCTGTTTTAGTAAAAAAAAATTTTTTTTATTAAATATATTATGCTTGTTGTTTACGTTGTAGGGTGTACCACCTTGCCATCATCGTAAACTCATCATAATCTGCAATTCTATTAAAAAATTTAACAAATGAAGAACTCATGAATTTTTAGTTGCATACATTTATTATGTACTCTAAAAATTTAATTTTATAACATTAATTTTAATAAATTATGGTAATCCTTTAGCCGTCGATGGAATCATTGGTGGCATTCCTGTTGGCCGCCCAATATTTGCCCTTGCTAAGCGCCATTGCACCGAATCATACCGTAAACTCGGACCCAATTCTTACAGTTCGGAATGTATAAAATATTCCTCCAAACTATCCGTGATCATATTACAGATCGTATCAAAAGTCATTCCACTTTTAATGGTGTACCGCTCTGAATACCGGTGTTGATTATTTGTTGGATTCATTGTTACCTAATCATAAACCCAAAAGAAATATTATTATTATTTATTTTTAAAACATTTTACCACATAAAACAACAAGACGTACAAACAATAATGACAACATACAACAAAAAAAAAATATTTCAGGTTCAGGCACAGCGTTAAGTGGCCGTCCAATCAGGAAATGACCTGGTGTTAATACTTCCAAGTCCTCGCTTCTATTTTCCATGACTGTTAACGGTCGAGAGTTTAAGCATGCTTCGATTTGACATAACAATGTTACGTATTCTTCATACGTGTAGACATTTTTACCTATCACTCTACGGAGATGATACTTCACCGCTTTAACTCCAGCCTCCCATAAACCTCCAAAATGAGGTGCTCCTGGAGGATTAAAATGCCAACTTATTCCCTTTTCGCTGAAATTTTGACTCACATTCGGACTTGCTTCCTGCAATGCCTTTGTTAACTCCTTATTGAGTGTAATCTGTGCTCCTTTAAAATTTGTACCGCAGTCGGAGTAAACATCAGTACATAAACCCCTTCGTGCAACAAATCTCCTAAATGATGCTAAAAAGGCTGACGCTGATAAATCTGATACTAATTCCAAATGTATAGCTTTCGTAGCCATACAAACAAATATACAAAAATAACCCTTATACGTTCTTGACGTTCTATGCGATGACATTTTTAAAATAATTGGACCTGCAAAATCCATTCCGACATGACTGAACGGTTTAGATATATTTACCCTACAACTTAATTTCCCATTAATTGTGTATACGGTTCCTTTTTGTGACGAATACAAGTTGTACATTTAGCTATCTGTCTTGATATTATTCGTTTTCTATTAATTATCCAGTATAAATTCCTGCTCGTATTTAGAACCAAATTGACTCCACCATGTAGAGTGTCTTTATGTATTTCATTAATGATTAATGTTGTAACATAATGATTTGATGGCAGTATAACTGGGTGCTTGTTTTTGTATGCTACATTTGCGTTGGTTAATCGTCCACCTACACGTATAATTTTATGTTGATCCAAAAATGGCATTAATGTCAACAACTGGCTTTTTTTATCAATTGTTTTATTTCCAATCAAACGATTATATTCTTCGGAAAATGATCTTTGCTGAATTAGTTTTAATATTAAATTTTCTGCAACATCCGTTTCTTGTTTATTTCATATTCCTACTCTTTTAGCGTTTCCCTTTGTTGCGTTGTTATAAAATCGTAGTATCCATGCAGTTGTTCTCTTTAATAACATGAATGATGAAAAACGCGAAAACATATCATCAGTAGTGGTTAATAGTGATACAACAGTTGTTTTCTTCACTTCTATTGCAGGTACTGTCAATGAAATTTTATTTTCTGGCCATTCTTTCTCAGATTTTACCAACCACGTTGGTCCATTCCACCATAACTCATTCGTTATAATTTTTTCAGCTGGTATTCCTCTAGAGGCTAAATCTGCAGGATTAAATTCTGTTGGTACGTGTCTCCAACAGCTTGGATCTACTTTATCCTGTATTTCACTAACTCTATTAGCAACAAATGTTTTCCATTTCGATGGATGATTATGAATCCATTGTAATGTAATTGTTGAATCTGTCCATGCAGTAATCGAATAATTACTTAACCCCATTGAGCGTATCGTTGTTTCAATTAGTCGGGCCAAAATTAGTGCACCACATAATTCTAAACGTGGCAATGTCACCGGTTTTATTGGTGCTACCTTGGTTTTTGATGCAATCAATTTTGAAGTGACAACTCCATCTGAATTTTGTATTCGTAAATATATTACTGCTGCGTAAGCTTTAATTGAAGCGTCGCTGAATCCATGTATTTGAACATTGTTTGATTGTAACGTAATACCTAACCATCTAGGTATTCTAATTTTATTTAGTTGTTGTAGGCTTTCTTTAAAAAATTGTCATCGTTCCGCAATTGATTTGTCTACTTCTGCGTCCCAAGAGTTCTCTGACATCCATAACTCTTGAATTAGTAATTTTGCTACTACAATTACAGGTGTGATCCATCCTAAAGGATGATATAATGAAGCAACTTGTGATAAAATAGACCTTTTAGTAATCGCTTGCTGAGTTTTATCTAATACTGCAAATGTAAAATAATCCGTACCAGGATACCATCTTATTCCGAGTGTTTTAATTGTATTAGATTCGTCAAATTGAAATGTCTCTTTCAATTCCCTGTGTGCTAATGGTAACTGCTCTACTATCTCTGGATAATTACTGGCCCATTTTCGAAGGTTAAAATGTCCTTTTTTTAGCATCTGTATGCATTGCTGTTGCAGTTCCTTTGCTTCTTCAATACTATCTGCCCCACTTAATAAATCATCCACATAAAAATCAAGTAACGCTGCCTTTGCAGCTAATGGATAATTTTGATCTTCATCCGCCGATAATTGTTGCAATGTCTTAATTGCTAAATATGGAGCAGCTGATGTGCCGAAAGTCACCGTTTTTAACTCATAATCAGTGTCCACCTTTGTAATCGGGTCTCTCCAAATTATTCGTTGGTACTTTCGATGTTCTGGATGAATTAAAATCATACGATACATCTTCTCGATGTCCGCTGTTATGGCTACTTTATATTTTCGCCATTTCATTAAAGTGGAAAACAAAGCATCAAATACAACTCTAAGTTTCGTCGTAGTACTTTCTTTAAACACTGCATGATGTGGTATATAATAAGGATTAATAGACTGCTCATTTGATACCTTTTCCATCTGATTTAAATCTATATATTCATCTAGGCACTTTGAATATTCTTCATCTAGTGTAGTATTCCCTTTGAATTTATTTTTTAGTACTTCATAACGTTTTCTGGCCATCTCTCGAGATGACCCTAGATCTGGACATCGTCCATTTATAAATGGCAGTTTAACTTCATACTGTCCATTTTCAAGTCTTGTATGCGTTAACTTGAATATATTTTCACATTCTTCATCCTCTGGTTTCAAAGTTTTTTGAGTGGGAATTTCTTCTAATTCCCAAAACTTTTTTAATTGATGACATATCTCATCAGTCTGCCGTTGGATAACTGTAAATGTTTTTGTTTCTTGACTGGATATTCGTGGATTATTCCCTAGAAGTATCCATCCTAATGTAGTCTGTATTGCTACTGGTGCATCCTTTGGTCCGTTGACCAATCCATTTTGTATAATATTTGGATACGTTGTTGCTCCAAGAAGTATATCAATATTTCCTGGAATATAATAAGTGGGATCTGCTAGCTCCAGATTCTTCAGATGGTCCCACTGTCTTCTAATAATTTTACATGAAGGTAACATATTTGTTATTTTCTTAATAACTAGCATAGATACTTTCACGCTAGACGTCTTTGTCTTATTATTATAAATCTGTACTTGAACCTTTTTATTGGAAATTGCTGTTTGACCTGTACTCAAACCGGTAATTTCCACCTTGGCTGATTCACCTGGCACCCCTAATTTCTTACAAACATTCTCTGTAATAAACGATGATTGAGATCCAGGATCAACTAAACAGCGTAGCGTTATGCATCGCTCATTGCGATCATAAACAGATACTAATGCTGTGGCTAATAACACATCTTGTTGTTCAGCACAAAAAAAAATTGACGATTTTAATATCTCCAAACTATCAGTCTTGTCCACCGCTGGTGAACTTTCAACCTTATGTTGATTTTTGACCCCCTGTGGGCCACCTTTTGTTCCAGGAACATTGTTCAAAGTACTATGTAACCAACCACTATGTTTTTGGTTACATTTTTTACATCGTTGTTGACTCGGGCAATTATTAGCACCATGATTGCTCGAAAAACAATTAAAGCATCGTCTACTTTGTTTTATACAGTTTCTCCGTTCATCAACGTTCATTTTCTGAAATTTAAAACACTTTCCAACAAAATGCTGTCCATTACAAGCTAGGCATTTTGAAGTAGTAGCGATGTGGTACGTTCTTGTACTAATTGGTGTCGGCTTCGTCATTGTAGTTGACTGTGACACCGCTTCTAGAACTCTGAACCTTGTGTTCAGAAATTTCTTGAATTGTTCTAAAGAGGGTAGGTCTTGAGAATCACCTAATTCCTCCTCCCAAAGTTTCACCGTTGTAAATGGTAACTTTAGCACCAGCAAATAAATAATTAATGAATCCCATTTGGATACCATTACACCAAGTGAATTTAATTGCTGTTCACATTCCTCAGTCGTCTCGATTAGTTGTCGTAGCGATTTACCAGATTCGTTTAGTATTTTTGGTTGATTCATCAAAATTTTGATCTGTGTATTAACCAGCAGTCGTTTGTTCTCGTATCGCAGCTTGAGTTTCTCCCATGCTGGCTCATAATCATTGCCTGTTACTGGTACATGTTTCAGCAGCCTTTCTGCTTCACCAGTTAAACAGCCCTTTAAATACTGCAGCTTCTGGACTGCTTGAAGTTGTGTTTTGTGGTGTATGATTGAAACAAACAAGTCGTGAAACGATCTCCATTCATTATAATCCCCATTGAATTTTGGAAGCGTTATACGTGGTAATTGTACTTGATTATGTACATTCGACGTTGTGTTAACATTTTGTTGTTGTAGTGGTGGTACGCCGAATTTGTTTGTATCTACATTTTGTTTAAGTTTTAAGTTATCCTTTAAGTCGCCAATATACTCTGTATACGCAACTTCTATATCAGAATAAACATCTTCTGTGATATAATCGTATACACACTCTTCAGCAGAATTTTCTATTAATTCTCGAATGGCCAGATCATTTAATCCAAATTCATACCAACTGTTACTCAAATCGCTGATTTTAGTTTCATAAAATCCAACGGTTCGTTTTTCCAATTTTGTTTTCTTGCCGTTGATAATCGATTTTTGAATTCTCTCTGCCAAAACCTTTTGTTTTGTTAGGGTACTTTTCAATGACGCAGTCATATTGAAATAAAACCACTTTATCGTCCTTGATAAACTAGTTTGCCTCTTGTATGAAATGATTAAAAATGTTAGTCCCTAACAATAACTACTTATATTAAAATTGCCAATCCTAATTCTAATTTCTAACTATTATCAACCAATTTCTTTGTGTCAAATATTCAAATTTCACAAAATCAAACGGACCTGACAGTATCCGGTTCGAAGGACCAAAATGTTCGGTGAGCCTGCTAAAATTTCTGAAATAAAAAGTTTAACTTCTCCTTGAACTAAATAAAAAGAAATCTGCTTGGTTTACGTTCAATTTTATTTTATTTAAATATTTATTAAAATTGATGAATTTCAAATGTTACAATAATATAATTATTAATAAAAAACAAACAAACAATTTGTATTATTACTTTACTTTAATTAATTAATCTCAATTATGTTGCTAATTGTTAACGTTGATGTCGCTTCTATCGTCTCAGCAATTGTGTTTATACCATTAGCCTGACTGTTATCTGAAGATCAGCTAATTGTCTATCTACTACAATTGCCGTTGGGCGACAATTAGAGTAGATTTCAACAATTTTATAATGTAGCGCAACCTGGTGGATCGTTTAATATTGGTTTGTTCAATATTGAATTTTGTTCCACAAAACCTAGAAATTGGTTGATACGACTAATTCTCTGACGTTAAATAATCTAATTTATTTATGATATTTCCCTAATTAATTTATGTTGAGGTTAGGTTGCCTGTATTAATTTATACGTTTGAAACTATGTTGATTAAATTACATTTACCAGATTAATATCAAATACAATATACCTGGTAAACCATAATCAACGATAATAATAAAAAATAAATAAATTGTTTTGTAAAAACAATTATCTAATAAACTAATTTAAATCAATTAATAATAATAAATTGTTTTGTAAGAACAATTATCTTCTAAAATGACTTTACTAAATTAACATTCGATCTATAATTCGATAACCGTAATCTTAATTCGACACGTGATCGTAATGTGGGCGCAATCTAACCTTAATTTAATTAAATTAATTTAACCGAATTTAACCTCACTTTTTATTTAAATTTTGCAACGCGTGATTTTTAATTTTGTATAATAATTAAACGTTTTGATTTTTTAGAACTTCATGCGGTTTTCCGATTTAACCTAACTTTAATTGATATTAATTTTTTTTTAATAAATTCAATTCTATACTTCAATAGTTAAATTTAAAATAATTCTATATCAAATTCAAACAATTCACTAATTGAATTTAAATACTTTAAAATCGAATTCTAATAATTCGCTAATTGGCAATTTTAAATTAATTTCACTTTATTTATTTATTTTTATAATCTACAACTTTGTTAATTATTTAGAATAAATTTAATTAAATTTACTTTACCCCTTTTATTTTTAAAAAAAAATAATGAGTTAATTAAACCAAAGAAAATATATTGCATAGGAACAATCACAAATTTTCCACAATTACTTGTGCCACTTCAAATTTTATCCGTATACAATAATTTTTCTTACCTTTATGTATATGTGTAGAGATAAAATAATTTTAAATTATTTTCTTGAATTTTACTTGCTGCTGCTGCCTTTGATAATCGATCGATGAGACTGATAAAATTCTCAATTTGCCTAGCGTTTATATAGCCTAATCTATTTTAAAATTTACATTTTCTATATGGTGTTACCATATTAATTTTTAAATCATTTGACCATAATGGTCATAACATTTTATCCTAAGGTTTTCCTGAAAAACTTTACTAACCTTTTTTCCTTTAGAATATTATTTCCTATAATTGCTCTACTAAATTTTCCTAATTCTAGCTAATTTTCCTGGAAAATTCTATTAATAACTTTTGCTATAAAATGCTATAAAAACGTTCAGCCCTGAACAATTTAATTATTATTAAGTTGTCCCTACTGATTTTTATTCGTGCAGTTTATTTACTTTCGTGCAGTTTATTTTATCCCGCTCGCACAAATTGCATCTCGCTCATACTAATTGGGTTTTTCATTTAATTTAAAAAACATAAATTCTATGTTTATGTTTATTTTCCGCGATTTTTCCTTACATAATTAGATTCGCGATTCACTTTTCTACCGGGTAGAAAATTTTCATAAGTCTACGCGGATTATTTTACTCGCAATCTACTCCGCAAGTTTCGGTTTGACAGATGAAATGCCGGCATTTCATCTAAATTTAATTCGTAAAAATAGGATTATTTTCCACTATTAATTCTGGTAAGTTATTAAAATATGAAATTAAGAATTCATTAGAATTCTAAAAATATATGAACATTATGGATGTCAGCTATATTAAAGCTGATATTCATCTAAACCTTTTGCTTTATTTTTCAGGTTATGCCGGCACATCAATCAATATTAGATTGAATTTAGTAACCAATATCCACCTGATATTGGTTGCATTTATTTGGGGATTTAAACTACAGGTAAGTACCTATCGATTGAATGTAATATGTATGGAAAACATCAACAACCTTCCATGCTATTTCAACATAAAATTTACACATGTAGTTGTTGTTGTTTTTCATATTAAATATAGACAAATATTGTATGATTTTAATAAATTTATTTTATTAATTCAATTTTTTTTTTTTAGGGATGCTGGATGAACATACTCACATTATCATTTTCCTTACTAAGTTCGTAATATTGTTTTGTAATAGCTGACAATGAAACCTGAAAATTTATAGATAGAAAGAACGATATATAAAAGAAATAAAATGCTGGAAAATAATGATATTTTTACCTGGGGTCTATGTAGAGCGATACCGAAACTAAATCGTTACCTAATAATGTATTTTCGCGATTATTCATTGCAATTGATAATTTTCTTGCCAAATCATTTTCTATTGTTTGCATTTTTAATTTTAAACCCAACCAATTCATATAAAAATCACCTATCAACAGCTGAGATTCTTGCAACTTTAAAGTGGCAACTTTTACTGGACCGAACTCTTCTAAAAATATGATAATGAATACTTTCAATTCACTTGTTAA
Source organism: Rhamphomyia laevipes (assembly GCA_963920725.1). Lineage (NCBI taxonomy): Eukaryota > Metazoa > Arthropoda > Insecta > Diptera > Empididae > Rhamphomyia > Rhamphomyia laevipes. The sequence continues at coordinate 11,644 of CAWUCQ010000015.1, forward strand.
ATTTACCGCATTTAATTCATCAATTTCTTTTAATCTTTCAAGCATATCATATGTTGAATTCCATCTCGTTCTTACATCAATTATTGCTTGTTTCTTTTAAGAATATTACGTTCTGTTGGTGTTCTCAATTTTTTTACTATTTCTCTGCATTTATTTATATTGTGTTGAATTGCAGAATCTTTTATCAACTGCTAACGTTAAAGTATGTGCAGCGCAACGTATAGACTGTACACCAATATCAATATTTTCTAAATCATCTTCATCATCATCTAACAATATTTCAGTATTTTTATTAACTTCATCATTTAGTAATTGTATTGCTGTAATCATATTTTTAGCATTATCTGTTGTAACACTAATTAATTGTTTTATATCAATATCTTATCTAAATAATTAATAAGTTTGTTAAAATAGTTTGTGTGCTTTTCTGTCAATTCAATCATTGCTAATGTTTTAATTTCAATTTCATCTTTGATCATATATTGGATATTTATTCCAAGAATACTTCTTCCATGTCTAGTAGTACAATCAATTTTTACAGCAATAAGATTTCCAAAAACTTGCTGTTTAATTTTATTTTTTATTACATTCGCAGCATCAGACAAATATTGGCGTAATTAATAATAGGTATTTTTAAGGCGCTACATATTGGATCTGTAAAAATTCGTAGCCAGGTGAATCCAATAATTTAAAAGATGTTCTATCTATTGTTACTAATTGCAACATGACACTAATTACGTCAGCTTCGGAAAGCAATAAAGTTATTTTTGTTTTTTTATTTTGAGAAGATGAAATTTCGTTGCTACTAGACGTAGAACTATTATTTTCTTTCAATTCATTTTGTAGGAAATCATAAGTATTTTTATGACATTTAAATTTCCATTATGATTTCTCTTTATGGTAGTCTTACATGAATCTATTTTCCATTTTGAAAAATAGCAATCATAATTAAAAAATATAAAATCTTTAATCCTTTGCCCTTTGGATATTAAACTTTTTTTAGTTTCCGTAATTAAGGTTATAAAGGCTTGAGTCAAAACCATGACACACGAAGAATGTGGAATGACTGATGATCAAAAGCTTGTTTATATCTTTTCTATAATTTTTTATAAAAAAAGTTATTAATAATTTGTACGTCTACTAATCTCATAATTATGATAAGAAAAAGGATTTTTTTTTTGTATTAAACTCAATAAAGGATTAAGCAATACATAATATACGACATAAAAATGAATATGATGAATATTTAATATTATGGCATATGGATTTAATTAATTGCTATGCGATGTGCGTATTTGCTGTGCTTTAATACCCGAAAATCGGCGGCGATTATAAAGT
>CAWUCQ010000016.1:2500-5000 GCA_963920725.1 Rhamphomyia laevipes
TTTATACTCTAAGCGGTGGATCACTTGGCTCATGGGTCGATGAAGAACGCAGCAAACTGTGCGTCATCGTGTGAACTGCAGGACACATGAACATCGACATTTTGAACGCATATTGCAGTCCATGCTACATGTATTTTAATTTATTAAAATACTGCATGGACTACATATGGTTGAGGGTTGTAAGACTTTTCTAATTTAGTTGCTTAATAATAAATTAATAAATTATTATTTTAAGCACATGTTATATTATTGAATAATATATATATTTATATATATAAAATTCATAATATTAATAAATGTAATAATTTTATAATATAATGCTTTTATATATTTTTTTTTAAATTAAGCATATCTAGTAAATAGAATATTTTTATAATATTTTATTATATAAACTGGAATAGCTTATAATTATTAAATTAAAAAATATAACATTAAAAGTATTATTTAAATTATTTATTGCAATAAAAAAAAAAAAAAAAGAAAATATTATAACAACCTCAACTCATATGAGACTACCCCCTGAATTTAAGCATATTAATTAGGGGAGGAAAAGAAACTAACTAGGATTTTCTTAGTAGCGGCGAGCGAAAAGAAATCAGTTCAGCACTAAATGATTTTGTTATATTAGCAAATATCAGATGTAGTGTATGGAATATCTATATTCTAATATGATAAGTTAATTGTCTAAGTCCTTCTTAAACGAGGCCATTTACCCATAGAGGGTGCTAGGCCCGTTATGACATTAATGATTATTAGAAGATATTTCCTAAGAGTCGTGTTGCTTGATAGTGCAGCACTAAGTGGGTGGTAAACTCCATCTAAAACTAAATATAACCATGAGACCGATAGTAAACAAGTACCGTGAGGGAAAGTTGAAAAGAACTCTGAATAGAGAGTTAAATAGTACGTGAAACTGCTTAGAGGTTAAGCCCGATGAACCTAAATATCCTAAATATGAAGAATTCATCATTAATAATATTATATATTTATTTATATAATATAAATAGTGTGCAATTTTTTCATATGTGGACATTGTAATCTATTAATAATTTAATATTTATCATAAGATATATTTAAAGAGTTTATTTTTTATTTATTTTTAATAAATATTTAAATAAATTAAATATTATCGGATAAATAATTGATAGATTTTATTCATATAATGCTTACATTTTCGGATGTTATAATTAATATATTATATTTATATTTTGTATTTTATTATATGCATTTATATGATTAACAATGCTAAAGATTTAGGATACCTTCGGGACCCGTCTTGAAACACGGACCAAGGAGTCTAACATGTGTGCAAGTCATTGGGTATTTATTTATAAAAACCTAATGGCAAAATTAACTTAACTGTTAATATGGGATCAATTTATATATATTTATTTATATATAAATACAATCCCGGGGCGTTCTATACAGTTATGTATATAAATGAATTTATTTATTTTTTATACCTCTAACTAGAGCGTACCTTGAGCATATATGCTGTGACCCGAAAGATGGTGAACTATACCTGATCAGGTTGAAGTCAGGGGAAACCCTGATGGAAGACCGAAACAGTTCTGACGTGCAAATCGATTGTCAGAATTGGGTATAGGGGCGAAAGACCAATCGAACCATCTAGTAGCTGGTTCCCACCGAAGTTTCCCTCAGGATAGCTGGTGCATTAATAAGTTATATAAAATAATCTTATCTGGTAAAGCGAATGATTAGAGGCCTTAGGGTCGAAACGACTTTAACCTATTCTCAAACTTTAAATGGGTAAGAACCTAAACTTTCTTGATATGAAGTTTTAGGTTATGATATATTGTGCCCAGTGGGCCACTTTTGGTAAGCAGAACTGGCGCTGTGGGATGAACCAAACGTTATGTTAAGGTGCCAAAATTAACAACTCATACAGATACCATGAAAGGCGTTGGTTGCTTAAAACAGCAGGACGGTGGACATGGAAGTCGTAATCCGCTAAGGAGTGTGTAACAACTCACCTGCCGAAGCAACTAGCCCTTAAAATGGATGGCGCTTAAGTTGTATACCTATACATAACCGTTAATGTAGATGATTTATATTAAATTTATTTTTTATAAATTTTGATACATTAATGAGTAGGTGGGTACAATGGTGTGCTTAGAAGTGTTTACCGTAAGGTTGCATGGAGCCGCCATTGGTACAGATCTTGGTGGTAGTAGCAAATAATCGAATGAGACCTTGGAGGACTGAAGTGGAGAAGGGTTTCGTGTGAACAGTGGTTGATCACGAGTTAGTCGGTCCTAAGTTCAAGGCGAAAGCCGTAAAATTATAAGTTATTAGAAATTTATTTTTATATATCTTATTAATTTTATTGAACGAAAGGGAATACGGTTCCAATTCCGTAACCTGTTGAGTATACGTTTGTTATTAAAAGTGGTCTTATGATCATCCTGGCAACAGAAACAACCATAAAGAAGCCGTCGAGAGGTATCGGAAGAGTTTTCTTTTCTGTTTTATAGTCGTA
>CAWUCQ010000016.1:12500-15000 GCA_963920725.1 Rhamphomyia laevipes
TGACGTTTCTTTTTTCATTCATTTAATAAAGTTTTATGTTTCGTCATATAATTAGTGACGTTTCTTTTTTCATATAATAAAGTTTTATGTTTCGTCATATTATTAGTGACGTTCTTTTTTCATTTAATAAAGTTCTATGGTTCGTCATATTATTAGTGACGTTTCTTTTTTCATATAATATATATTATTAAGTTACTATATATTAAAATTATTCGTCATTATAATAATAATGTCAATAATTAAAAATTTTTTGAAAGCTTTAATAAATTATAATTATTTTATAATTTCAAAAAACATCATATATATTATGTTGTACTTAAATATAATTAAAGAAACTATAACTATATGTTATTTTTCCTTTTTTTACGAATAAGTTAATATTTAAATTATTTTTTTTTTTATTAAAAAAAAAAAGAATTAAATTAAGACATTCGCAACAAATAAATATATATGATGTATAAAATAATATAATTTTATAAAAAAAAAATTTTTTTTTTTTATAACAAAATTTATGACATAAATAATAAAAACAAAAAATTTATACTCTAAGCGGTGGATCACTTGGCTCATGGGTCGATGAAGAACGCAGCAAACTGTGCGTCATCGTGTGAACTGCAGGACACATGAACATCGACATTTTGAACGCATATTGCAGTCCATGCTACATGTATTTTAATTTATTAAAATACTGCATGGACTACATATGGTTGAGGGTTGTAAGACTTTTCTAATTTAGTTGCTTAATAATAAATTAATAAATTATTATTTTAAGCACATGTTATATTATTGAATAATATATATATTTATATATATAAAATTCATAATATTAATAAATGTAATAATTTTATAATATAATGCTTTTATATATTTTTTTTTAAATTAAGCATATCTAGTAAATAGAATATTTTTATAATATTTTATTATATAAACTGGAATAGCTTATAATTATTAAATTAAAAAATATAACATTAAAAGTATTATTTAAATTATTTATTGCAATAAAAAAAAAAAAAAAAAGAAAATATTATAACAACCTCAACTCATATGAGACTACCCCCTGAATTTAAGCATATTAATTAGGGGAGGAAAAGAAACTAACTAGGATTTTCTTAGTAGCGGCGAGCGAAAAGAAATCAGTTCAGCACTAAATGATTTTGTTATATTAGCAAATATCAGATGTAGTGTATGGAATATCTATATTCTAATATGATAAGTTAATTGTCTAAGTCCTTCTTAAACGAGGCCATTTACCCATAGAGGGTGCTAGGCCCGTTATGACATTAATGATTATTAGAAGATATTTCCTAAGAGTCGTGTTGCTTGATAGTGCAGCACTAAGTGGGTGGTAAACTCCATCTAAAACTAAATATAACCATGAGACCGATAGTAAACAAGTACCGTGAGGGAAAGTTGAAAAGAACTCTGAATAGAGAGTTAAATAGTACGTGAAACTGCTTAGAGGTTAAGCCCGATGAACCTAAATATCCTAAATATGAAGAATTCATCATTAATAATATTATATATTTATTTATATAATATAAATAGTGTGCAATTTTTTCATATGTGGACATTGTAATCTATTAATAATTTAATATTTATCATAAGATATATTTAAAGAGTTTATTTTTTATTTATTTTTAATAAATATTTAAATAAATTAAATATTATCGGATAAATAATTGATAGATTTTATTCATATAATGCTTACATTTTCGGATGTTATAATTAATATATTATATTTATATTTTGTATTTTATTATATGCATTTATATGATTAACAATGCTAAAGATTTAGGATACCTTCGGGACCCGTCTTGAAACACGGACCAAGGAGTCTAACATGTGTGCAAGTCATTGGGTATTTATTTATAAAAACCTAATGGCAAAATTAACTTAACTGTTAATATGGGATCAATTTATATATATTTATTTATATATAAATACAATCCCGGGGCGTTCTATACAGTTATGTATATAAATGAATTTATTTATTTTTTATACCTCTAACTAGAGCGTACCTTGAGCATATATGCTGTGACCCGAAAGATGGTGAACTATACCTGATCAGGTTGAAGTCAGGGGAAACCCTGATGGAAGACCGAAACAGTTCTGACGTGCAAATCGATTGTCAGAATTGGGTATAGGGGCGAAAGACCAATCGAACCATCTAGTAGCTGGTTCCCACCGAAGTTTCCCTCAGGATAGCTGGTGCATTAATAAGTTATATAAAATAATCTTATCTGGTAAAGCGAATGATTAGAGGCCTTAGGGTCGAAACGACTTTAACCTATTCTCAAACTTTAAATGGGTAAGAACCTAAACTTTCTTGATATGAAGTTTTAGGTTATGATATATTGTGCCCAGTGGGCCACTTTTGGTAAGCAGAACTGGCGCTGTGGGATGAACCAAACGTTATGTTAAGGTGCCAAAATTAACAACTCATACAGATACCATGAAAGGCGTTGGTTGCTTAAAACAGCAGGACGGTGGACATGGAAGT
>CAWUCQ010000017.1:0-24758 GCA_963920725.1 Rhamphomyia laevipes
TTTGTTTTATTAAATATACTAAAACAAAATGACAGATAAAATTTTTATGTCATTCACTTCACTAAACAATTATAATTTTGTTTTATGTTTGGCAAAGTAAAATAATGTAGTCTTGTTAAAAAAGTTGATATCAAATTTTTGAATGATAGAAATTAAATTTAGTAGAATGCATAGATACTGGATGCACATCGCGTGCGTTATCAGATTATAGATTTTAAAAGTTTTTTTTTTTAAATAATATAAATTTTTTGTACAAAAATTTTACAATAATTTTGTTGTATGAAACAACATTTATATGTATGTATTTTATTTTCAAGGTTTAAAGGACAACCATTACAGAACAAGCCAAGAAAGGAGCAAATAGTTTTTTTTATAGACTGTAATATTATATTAAGAATATTTATACTGTTGTGATTGTTTATTAATTTATTTAGACTATGGTTATGCTTAGAATTTTTTTTTAAATAATATTTTTGTACATAAATTTTACAACAACTTAATTATACATATATATAAATAATTAAATTTTACTTAATATAACGCTTCATATCTTATCTATGTATAATTTACATATAGAAAATGAAACTATGTTGTGGAGTTGTTTTTGTACAGATGTTTTACAATATATGGTTGTAATTTTTTTTTATTGTACATAGAAAAAGCTAGGATATTTCGAAATCACCTAATATTTTTTATATATATGGATTTTCGTAGGTTAGATGGGAAGAGAGCGATTTCCATAGCTGTTCCACTTCCAACTAACTAAGAGATAAAAATATAATTTCAGAACTACATTGTATAAAACACTAAGTTTCGGTATTCCATGATATTTTTGCAGTTAATTCTATTAGTTTGTTTGTCGTTTTTTACTACATATAAATATATATAATTGTAAAAGAATATGTTAACTTAAAAAAAAACTTACTCCCACGAAGAACTAGTAACCTATTTTAATTAGTATTCAATTACAGTTTTTAATGAGCATATTCCGCAATGATCTATGATTTTTTCAGGGTATTTTTAAGGATTTAATATAAGCACCTTTTTCTTTTAACATAATTTTTCTTTGTCGTAAATGTTACTTCCAGGGTAACAAACTAAGTCACAACTTTTACCTATAAATCGAAAAGGAAGAGTAAACTTGACTATAAATGTTAAATGAGGAAAAGTCAAATCACCTGCTAACTAGGGGAAACAGATTACTCGAAGTTATGTTTAACACTGATTTGTGTTCAATATTTTTTTTGTAATTAACAGTACCTTTGTAAGTTTGTAACGAACAGTGCTTTGTTAAAAATTTCACATTTTTTAGGACATAGCTAAATATTGTATTTTATAGATTTCGTGATTCTGATAGGGACAATATATGCAGTTCTTCTCTGATTGTAAAAGAGAATACACACCTTGAATCGTGAAAGTAATTTTTAATTTTCTTAATAAAGTATTTAAATCAAAATTAAGCGATATTTGAATTACAATCGTGCAGGACGCTGAAAATACAAATAAAAAGCATATTAAAATTTAATATTAAATCTGCTCCAAACATCATGCGTAGTACAAATAGATTTGCACCATTAAGCCAATTAATGGAAAACGAATTAATGGATGAAGAAGTTTATAATCGTCAGGCAGAAGCAACTTAATTAAAAAGGTTCGGTTACTTAATTAAAAAGGTTCGGAAATCCATCAAAAGCTTAATATGCTAAATATTTAGGATTACTATCTAAAAAATTGTACCATAGGTACTAAAATAATTTGTAACACACTGGAAGTATATAATCTATTCTTCGCATCATTAGCCAAAGAAAATGAAAATATGGTCGATATTAAAAATAAATGGAAATTCTTCAGTCATGAAGTATCAAACAAAATTGCATTCAAATTTGAGTTACATGGATTAGATAGCAATGTTGATTGTAATTTCGTAAAACATGAAATTCAAAACCTCGGTTTCGATAGTTGTATAGTTGTATGCGTGTATATAAAAGAAATGACAATTAAAACATTAAAATATCAAAGTAAAAATACATTTATTATTTATATTTCAGCAAAAACACAGTTAAATTATAGCTGATATAAGAACAAAAACTTTTGTGGAGTATTTACAAAAAAGTGTAACCAAAAAATGTCATTTAAATATAAAATGTAGTATATGTGCAGAAAATCACCTCACTGCAGAATATAAAGTAATCAACAATCCGTCAATGTTGATAAACAACAACTAAAATGTGCAAATTGTGGTGTGGGACACAACATAAATTGAGTTCTTTAGATTGTCCAGCAAGGGTGTTCTGAATTAATGTATGGCAACAAAAAATGAATTACCATATGGAATTTTTCATGTAAATTTTGTCTGTACCATATATTTTATTAAAATCATGCAAAATATGAATTACTGTATGTAAAATAGAAAAAAAGAGTTATTAATAGAAAAAGAATTAGTGTATGAATTATATTAATTCATATTATGAATACATACCTAAATACATTTCAATAATATGATTTAATATATGCATACGCTAAATCATTTTGTAAGCCATACATTAATTCATTTTAAAAATGAAATAGTGTATGCACTGATTCATTTTTTATGCTATATTCTAATTGATTATACACTAATTATTCAGAAAGCGTATATCATATATAAAATCATTTGTAAAATGAATTAGAATATGCAAAAAAGTCCACTGACAGTGAGTGAGCATGAGCAGTGAGTAGACAATTTTAATCTCATTCAAATAACTAGTAATCCAGCCAGGGAACTACAATTATTTAACTCAGCGAGTGCAGATGCTAAACAAACTTACGCGAGTGTGTTGTCTAATAACCAAAATAATGATCTTTGCACTTATCAAGATCAAGACAAGAGGTAAGTATTACTTTTAATGAATTAAAACAAATTAAAAGAATGTAAGAGCAAAAATGAGCAAATCAATGTTATTGTGCTGATTTAACCGTTAAATATGTATATAATGACTGTAGCAAATAAATTTTTAACTGTATTATTTTGGAATGCTACATAAGTAGTTATTGGGCCACCTTTTGCTGGGAACCAAATCCTGTTTGTGTGCACTCATGTGTCACTAATGTGTGCGTTCGTGTGTGCATAATTGTGCACTCATGTGTAACTAATGTGTGCATTCGTGTGTGCATAATTGGTTAATGATGTGTGCATAATTGATTAATCATGCGGTTAATTGGTGTTAAGTAGTTCTTTCAGTGAGAATAAGTTCTTTCAGTGAGAATAAGTAAACTAGTGGTCTATGATCTGTCAATATTTTAAAACGTCTTCCAAAAAGATACGGTCTGTAATGTCGAATAGCCCATACTATGGCCAATAATTCTTTTTCAATAGTACTATAATTTGTCTCGGCACTATTTAAAGTTTTACTTGCGAATGCAATCGGTCTATCATCGTTATTTGATAATACTGCTCCTAAAGCAAAACCTGATGCATCTGTTCGTAAAATGAATTCTTCGTCAAAATTCGGAAATTGTAAAATTTTTGGACTGATTAAAATTTCTCGTACTGTATTAAATGCTTCTATACAGTCTGGTGTGAAATTAAATTTAACGTCTTTTTTAAGCAATTTATTTAGTGGTATACAGATTGATGCAAAATTCGGAATGAATTTTCTGTAATAATTAGCAAATGCTACAAATCGTCTAACTTCATCCGCGTTCGTAGGTTGTGGAAAATTTTTTATCGCTTCTGATTTTGAAGGATCAGGTAAAATTCCGTTTTCTGAAATAATGTGCCCTAAGTACAGCACTTCTTTCCTTAGAAAGTGACATTTACCAGGATGAATTTTTAAATTTACCTCCCTTAACCTGGTGAAAACTTCTATTAAATTTTTATTATGCGATTCTAAACTATTCCCGAAAATTATTAGATCGTCCAAATATACGAAACATCTGGAATAAGTTAAACCTGACATCGCTATGGACATCATCCGTGAAAAAACGCTTGGAGAAATTTTTAGTCCCATTGGTAGTCTTGTCAATTGGTAGTGTCCAGTCTCAGTTGAAAACGCAGTACATGGTCTACTTTTTTCATCAAGTTCCATCTGATAATAACCTTGACTTAAATCTATGCAAGAGAAATATTTCGCACCTCCTACCATGTCATAAATATCTGTAATATTTGGTAGTGGGAATTTATCATCCTCTATTACGTCATTAACCTTACGGTAGTCTATTACCATTCTGAACTTTTGGAGTCCAGTAACAGGATCCTTCTTTTTCGGTACTATTAAAACAGGTGAATTCCATGCTGATACGGATGGTTCCGCAATTTTTTGATCAATCATTTTCTGTATTTCATCCTGTAGTGGTTGTTTCTGCGAATGTGGAATCCTATAAGGTTTTGTATATGTAGGTGCTACTCCTTTTTTCAATTCGATTTTTGCTGATGCTGAGTTTGTTACTGTTAATTCATCTCCATCCAGATGAAATATATCATTGAACTTTGTGCAGATTTGTTGTACGCATTTCTTTTCTTCGCAATTCAATGTATCATAGTTAATTTCTGTTAGTAATTTGTCAACCCGTTTTGTCGAAGTCTCTGTCGATTCTTTATAATTTAATATGTAATGGTCATTAAGACTGTATGATTCTGGTTCAACCCAGTTTAATTTTACATTACTGTCTCTCGTATTTAAAATTTTTATTGGTATTTTACCATTTATGGACTTGGACATTGATCCAGCCATGAAAACTCCCTCACATAATTCCGTTTGATGGAATATGCGTGTATCATTTATTTCTGTATTTATCCAATAAGTAGCTTCACATCGTGATGCTATTGTAATTGTATTAAAATTCTGTTTACTTATAATTGGCAAAATTATTTGTTCATTATTTATAGTAATATCAAGAATAAATTTTTCTAAATTTATTTTGGCTTGATAATCTGTTAAGAAGTTTGCTCCCAAAATACCATCTACCGGTACGGGAAAGTCATTTTGAACAATATGGAAATTATAATCAATGTTTATTGATTGAAAATTTAATTTTTTACTACAAGTGCCTAACGTCTTGAGGTGTCCTGAAATACCATGAATTGTCGTAATATTATTTTTATTTATGTCATTGTCTTGTAAAATATGTTGTTTAACGGTGCAAATAGATGCGCCCGTATCTATTAAAAACGTTGCTATTTTGTTATTTATTTCAACGTCTACATATAGTCCATTTGAAATATTTGCTGTAAGAATTACTTCATCGCCTAATTGTTGTAATTCCCTACCGATGAGTTGGCTTCCCCCTCGGTGGGTTGTTCGTTTCCCTCGGTGATAGCTAAAATTCTTGAATTTAACGCGTTTGTATCTGGTGTTCTAGTGTTTGTAATTTGTCGTCTGTTTCCTAAGTAATTTCTATTGTTATTTGAATTATTATTAGTGTTATTATAATTTTGGCTATTACTATTATTATGTCCTGTAAAATTTCTATTAAAATTTTGGTTGTTATTCCTGTTATTAATATTATTTATGTTATTATTTCTGTAATTTGTGTTATTGTTATTATTATTATTATTATTAGTTCTAGTATTTCTATATGAATTGTTGTTATTATTATATCTATTATTATTATAATTGTTATTCATACGATGATTATTGTTATTATTATTATGATTATTATAATTATTATTATAATTATTATTACTTCGATTGTTATAATTGTTATTATAATTTTGATTATTCCTGTTGTAATTATTGTTATTATTATAATTATTATTTCTGTTGTTATTTGGAATATTTCTATTGTTATTATTTCTGTGTGGTTCCATGTACCTTACTACTTCGCTTGTACTAGGATCAAGTTCTAGTAAATGTTGTATAGCAGTTTTGAACTCTGTGTGTCGAGCACTGTCTAATATTATTTTATACCTATCGTTCACTCCTTTTTTTATAAATGCTAAACCTCTACGATTGTTAGCTGCTGTCAATGCTGGTCTTGCTGTTTCATTTTGTGCTTGAACTTCTAGTTCTGTCATGCGTGAAATCAGACTTTCTATATCATTCACAAATTCTCTCATTGGTTTATTTCCCTGTCGACTGTTATTCAATTTTGTTTGAATAATTTCTATTGTGTCCTTACAACCACATTTGGTTTTCAATAAGGTTTTTAATTCAATAAATGTTGTGGCTTCTATATTGCCCAATTCTGTTAATGCTTTACCTTGAATTTTGCATTTTATTAAGAATTTTATTAGAGTGGGTTTATCCTCTAATTTCAAGGTGTCGTAGTAAAATTCTACGCTATTAAGAAAATCTCGAATTTTCTCTTCACGAGTTTCTTCTTTTTCTATTAATAATGTAGGTAGCTTTTGAGCTACTCCATAATCAAAAAGTGACATTTTGATTGTCGGTATTTCTTCGTTTATATTAATTTGTATTTCTTTGATATCCTCTTCAGTATCGCTTCCTGTTTCTAATTCGAATTCCTCCTCCTCTTCTAGCGTTGCCAAAGTTTCTGTTGAACTTCTATCTAAAAATACTTTTACTTCCTTATACAATTCTTCGTATCGCTCTTTATAGTGTAAAGCGTGATCTTTGTTTTCTTTATAAAGTATATTCCATGCTCTTGAAAAGTTGTTCCTATTCTTCGCAATATACGCAAGTTTACTAAGGATATATCTTGAACTGTATGTCCTTTTTGGTGTTTTCTTGAAATTTTTTAACAAGTCTTGTAATTTCTGCAACTCCTCATTAAGGATTTTTATCATACTTCATTACTGTATAATAAAATATTTCTGAAAAAGTAGTAAAAATGTTTGCTGAAAAGTAGCTTAATTTTAAAAAAAAAATTCTGAAAAGTAGCTTAAATTAAAAAAATTCTGAAAAGTAACTTAAATTAAAAAAAATTTCCTGAAAAGTAACCTGAATAAAACATAAAATGTATCTAAACCCTAGCTTGATATTATCATAATATATTTTTTTATATAAAAATCTAAAATTTTATCGTACTATATATATTTTTTTTCTTTGTATATAAAAAAAAATTATTTCTAATTTATAAAAACTTAAACTGTTATATATATAGAATCTAAAATGTTAATTTTGCCCTAGAATCTTGGCTAAACAAAATTTTAATTCCACAAAAAAAAAAAAAAATCTATTTACCCTAGGATCTATACTAAATTTCCTTACAAAACTAACCCTAGAATCTTTACTAAATTCCCCTATCTTATACTTCAACCTATCTAATAAACATACCTTCCAAAATTTCCCTATATTATTATTTCCCTATATTATTATTTCCTTTATTATTATTTTTTACTAATAGTGTCACTGCTAAGTGCTTAACTAACAAATTTCCTAAACAATACTTTATTTTAAAAAAAAATACACTAAAAGAAAAATGAATAATAGTTATACTAAGCATGAAAAATATATGATATATATATTTTTTCCAAGTGTATTAATGATAACTACAAAAAAAAATTCTTTATCGTTTGTATTTTTATTTTGTATGAAAATGCATACGTAATTATTTGAAGAAAATTTTTTTTTTTTTATTATTATTACCGAGTTCATAAATATTTACAATCTATCAATTTTCTTGAATAATTCAAGAACTTCTAGAGTTAGAACATTTCTTGGTATAGATAACTCGTTGTTACTAAATGTTTCCCTTTTTGGGTTCAACACTTTTCTTTTAATATCTTCACCGTCAAAACTTTAGAAACCCGCCATTTATTATATATTGAAAAGTAAAAATAATTTATATATTAAAAAAAAATAATAATAAAATAATTAAAAATATAATTATTTTCTGAATAAATTCTACACAGCGGCAATGGTGATTTGCCGTTTAATTTTATTATTCAGATATTGTTTTGCCTTATAGAAAGCAAAATAAATCAAAATTACCAATGTTAATATTATTATTATTAACTGAAAATCGGTATACGACCTTTTCCCAATATCCGTATTGGTGGTCGTACCGCTATTATTGTTAATAAGTATTTCTTCTTCCTTAGAAGATGAGCCACCCATTACCAAAGAATAAAATCGAAAAATGTCAAAACAATAAAAAAAAAAATTCTTTCAGAATTAGTTACGCAATTTTTGTATACACTATATATTATCCAGAAAAAAAAAATATTGAAAACAGATTTAAGAATTTCTAAAATTTTCTTTTCTTTTGAATTATTGAAAACAGATTTAGATTTTCAAACAAAAAATTTCTTTAGATTTGTTTACAACTAATAAAAGTATTATGTTACAAATTTTATTTTGGTGCAACAATTACACGTTATGTATATTCATAAGTGCTTATTGACCTTTTTCAAAAATATATTTTTTTTTTATAAAAACATAAACAAAGTGTTATTTATATGACTTATATGATATATAAGTAATTTTTTTTTTTTTTTTTAAAAGGGAAAGTAAAAAAAAAATATGTTGGGTATATGTATCGTATATCTATTTATATCATATTGTATATTATTTATTTGTATATATTTTTTTTTTTCTAACTTATTACATATTTTTTTTCAATAAAAACTAATAATTATTTGGAAATGCATATAATGTATATATGTAATTTTTAAATTTCAAATTGTTTTTTTTTTCTTAATATATAAGTATATTTATTCTATAGTTTTAAGGATTGTATATATAAAATTTTTCTTTTTATTAGATTCATATGTATAATTTGCAATATAATAAAAATTGTTTTTTTTTTTTTAAATATGTATATTAGTATACATCTAAATATATTTTTTTTTCTAAATTTTTGTCGTTATTTTTATTTATTTGAAAGATGTATATCAATATATACTTATAAATATATATATTTTTTAAAATTTTTTTTTTCCGTTAATGCATAAGGTCAGATATGCTATCGAAACATCGCTGGAACATGTCATCTATTGTAGCTTTTTCTTTGATTTTGTTCAGTCGCTTTCGTTCTTGTTCCTCTCGCTGCTTCTCTTTCTTTATTTTCTGGAAGTGTGCCCTTTCCTCGGGTCTTACCGCTAATCTTTGGAGTCGTTTCAACTCCCCGATCTCCTGCCTAGCTTTAGCTGCCTTTCCTCCACGTTTCTTGATTTTTGGCACTTCGATGATGGGATTTCGACTAGGTAGTGGCTTGGATAGTCGACGACGGTACTCTTCTATCGTAATTGGTCTTGGGCCAGCCTGTTTGTTTTCTTCTAGTGCCTTCTTTAGATCTTCGTTGTTGACGTTATGCTGTTTTTGTTGCTGCTTTTGTTGCAACTCCTGGCAGGATCGCCATGTGATGTTGGGTGGGGTCTGCTTGAATTGTTCCATCCAACGGTGGTCCAGGTGCAACAAAATCTACTTGTATGGATATGTATATAAATATATTATGCTCCTATAGCAAATATATATATACACGATGATTCCTATCTATAAATTCCCTTCCAGAACCTTAGCTCTAATGGCCGCTGGTCACTAATGAGTTTATAGCTTTAGGCCGATCTCATTTGGAGTTGGGATAGAATAGTTAGATTTAATTATTTAGCGAGTAGCAGATAAATTAAAAGAAACTACCAGTTTGACTTTGAATTAAAAAGTAACTTTATTTGATTTCGATTGCTTTCTTTTATACCCTAAAATTTACTAATACAAATATAAATTCCTTAATATTCTATTACTAATTATTTGCTAACACTAGCAATTTATATATAATATTGAAATTCTTAGGAATTCCAATATTAAGAATGTTTAGGTCAATTACCGAAATATTTTGACTATAACAAGTGCATAGGCACTCGTTGCATTATTTATAAATATATAAACACACACAAGTGTATGTGTTTGTTTTATTATTTAGGGTTTCGTATGCTAGTATTCATATTCATATATTATATTTTATAAACAAAATATAATACTGACCTACACTAATCATATGATGAATATTTTTCATGATATGTTTAGCGGCATACGTCACATACTAAACAAATTTTTCTTATATAAATTAATAAAACAAGTTTAAAACATTTTGTACTTTTTTATATAGTATTTATTTAAATCTAATGTAAAAAAAGCTTAAATTATATTTAAAATAAAACCGATCTGTTCAAGACTTAAAACCAGAATGAATCTTCTGATCATTTTTGAGATTTATAAATTTAAAATATTCAAATAAAAGATATATTATATTTCTTATAAAAAAAATGTGCTAAATTAGTACATTATTATATTATTATCTTTAAAGTTTTTTATATATTTGAAATTACTTAAATATCTTATTACTCCCACAGATTTAATATATTATTATGAAAAATAATTATGATAAAATTGTTATGCTTTTAAAGCATTTTTAAGCAAATAATAATTTTATATTTATTATTTATTTTTTTTAATCGTCAGAAAAATGTAATTCGAGTTGGGATATAAATCTTCCCTTCTTACGATTTTGCTCCAAAAAATCTACTGATTTTAATTCCAAATTTACATTTGTTTCATTTCTTTTAGATTTTTTTCTCAAAAATATGATTAGAATTATTAATGATATTACAATTATAATGATAGTAGTAGTAGATAATACAACATGTTCAACATTTTTATACTTAAGGTCTTCAATTATTTTTTCTATTTTCTAAATGTTTTAAATGGAGATGTTCCATTGTAAAATTTGCAATAATTTTTTTTACTGTAATATTATTAAAATTTGGAATTACAAAATTATCATTATTTATAAAATTTTCATATTCAATATTATTAATTTTTACTTACAATTTTCAAATTTTATGATAGTATTACCAGACAATATTACATTATACTTATTACAATTCTGAACAATTTTTGTAGATGGTAAATTTTTAACAATTAAAACATTATTTGTAATTTGCTTTATTTCAATTTCTTTGTTTTCTTTAAAGTTACATTTTTCATTTTCCTTAAACAACTGACAAATACTAGCATTTACAAGTTTTAAATTCTTTTTCATTACTACATTTTCAGTATATTCATATAAATTTTCTTCATTTAAAATAAATCTTTTATTCTGTAATTCTAATTCTAATTTATTTTTATTAGGTATTGGTTCAACAACAATTCCATAATATTCACTTTTTGAATAAGTTGGTATCATTAGTACAAAAATAATATGATCATTATATAAAATTACTGAAGATTTTATGTTCATTATTTGTTTAATTGTTATATTATAATTTTTAAATTCATAATCTGATAAAATATCTTTACCTAAAACTCCTAATCTAGCTAACAATAAATTATCTTTAATTTTTCTAACTTGATCTCTAAGTAATTGAATATCGAATTGTATTTGAAAAATATGTTGCATATGTTCTATTTCGATTTTATCTTTATTTATTTCAGTAATTAAAATTTTTAAATTTTCTTTCATTAAATTTTGCTGTAAATTAATATGTTTTGTTATGTTTTTCATAGCTTCATCGAAATTCTCATTAATTCTAACTTGATCATTTAGAGCTTTTACTAAATTTTCGTTATTTTGATCGCTAATGTCTAATCTCTCTTTTATTTCCTGTTCATCGTTTGCGTCCATAACTCCAGTTAAATATTTTAACCCAGTACCTAATAAATTTATTAACCCTCTTTTATTTCTAATATTATTTTTACACAAATTTTCAATTTCTTCAGTTATTAAATTAAAATTATAAAGTAAATACTGGTTTCTATAGCTTAATTTGTTGATATTTTCTTCAATAATTCCTAAATTGACTGTCCATGATGTAATGTTAATTTTATGCAAAATTTTCTTGTATCCCATAATTACTTGGACTTCCTGCTCCCGGATTACTATGAATCCCTGTCCGATATCGATATTCTGTACTTCCATCTTCTGTGTGTTTGTTTGCATCATTATCATCAACATTATGACTATAATCATTAGAGGTGCCTGAAAAATTATTTTTATATTTATATTTTCGTTTAATTTGGTCTTTATAATATTTTATTCCTTTTTTATCTTTATAATGGTCTCCCGAAATAACTTTAGACTCTAGTTTTTTATACTTAGGTTGTAATTTAAATGAAGTTGATATAACATTTCGCGATTTTACATATTGATGGTTTTTATTAGTTAAATCTACATTTTCCCTATTTTTATTAATTTTGTTAATATACCTTTCTTTATATTTTTGTACTTTTTCTATTATTTCATTATACTCTTCTGCTTTAATATTACCGTTAATAAAGTCAAGTGGTCTTTTACCAGTTGTTGAGTGAATAGTTTTATTAGACATCAATAAAGCTATTAAAACTAATTCATCTAAATTCTTATTTTCTGATTTATGTTTTATTTTTAATATTCTAAGATGTTCGTTTAATGTTGCATGAAATTTTTCTATATCTGAATTTCCAGTATGTCTTTTTGCAGTTGTAATATGAAATTCAATGTTATTTTCTTTAAAATATTCTTGTACATTATTTACTGTAAAACCAGACTCTCCATCCATTACTATTTTTTTGGTATTCCCATAGTTGCTACTCTAGTTTTCATTGCCCGTAATAAGTCTACCCATGTCCTACTTTTTATTTTATGCATAGTAACATGTTTCGTAAATTTGTCTATTATTGTCAAGTACATTGCCTGTCTATTTCCAAACCAAATATCCATATGTAAAATTTCATTTGTTTGTATTGGTGTTTCTGTAATTTTAAATAAAGGTTTATATGGATTTCTTTCATATTTCGCTGTATTACAAATTAAACAATTATTGATAATTTTTGAAATTTTTTCTTTTAACTTTGGAATATAATAATTTTCTTTGATTTCAGCATATGTTTCATTTATTCCTCTGTGATTTAATAGATTATGTGTCTCATTTATTATTTCAGTTACTTTATCATCATCTTCAATATCTTCTAAAATTTTAGTAACTTTTATAACTTTTAGTAACTTATTTTTGCTAAAATATTTGATAAACAATTCTTGAAATTTTGCAAAAAAGTGGTCATCATTTGAGAAAATGGCTACTAGGCCTTTTGTGGGCAAATATGTTTTCATGATGTTTAATACAAAATCTTCTTGAAATATCTTTAATTCCATAATAAGTCTTTTTTTGTCGAAAGGTTTATACAGTTTTTTACTATTAAATTTAGCAGTTTTATTTAAAATAATTTGAGTTTTGAATATATTAAGAGGTGTGTAAACAATTGGAATATGATATGTGCTATCTTCATTTGCACTATGGATTGTGGCTCCTGTCGATGATAAATCGTTTTCTATACTTTCACTGTTTTCAATGTTTATTTCATTATTATGAATTTCTATATTTCTTGACAAACCATCTGCAATTTGGTTATTTTTTCCTTTGACATATTCAATTTCATAATTATATTCTTCTAATTTAATTTTCCATCGCTGCAGTTTGCTATTTGGTTCTTTTAGTGAACCCAACCATACCAACGGTCTGTGATCAGTTTGAATAGAGAATTTTCTTCCGTATAAGTATGGCCTAAAGTATTTTACTGCCCATACTACAGCAAGTAATTCCTTCTCTATTGTCGAATAGTTAATTTCGTGAGCATTTAGCGTTCGACTCGCATAACAAATGGGGTGTCCTTCTTGAGACAATACTGCTCCAAGTGCGTAGTTAGACGCATCTGTAGTTAAGACAATTTTTTTTTGTGAAATCTGGAAATTTAAGTATTGGTTCAGAAGTAATTAATGTTTTTAATTTTTCAAAACTTTCGATATAGTCCAGATCTTTCGTATTTATTTTTTTCCTTTCTGCAAAAAAATTGTCATTGGCTTAGCAATTTTTGAATAGTCTTTAATAAATTTCCTATAATACCCTGTAATACCCAAAAAGGATTTTATTTGTTTACATGTTTTGGGTAATTCGTATTTTAAAATCGGGTTAGGTTTTATTCCGTGTGTAGTGATAATATGGCCAAAAACTCTGTTTCCCTTTTTAAAAATTCACTCTTATCTAATTGTATTTTTAGATTAAAATATCTTAATTTTTGTAATACTTTCACCAAAGAAATTATATGTTCTTTTAAGCTCGTGGAGAATATATAATGTCGTCAAATAAACCAGAGCAAATGTTCCTAAAAATTCCGCTAAAACTGCATTCATTAAGCGCTGGAAAGTAGCGGGCGCATTTTTAAGGCCAAAGGGCATTCTTGTAAATTCGTAATGTCCGCTATCGGTCGAAAATTCAGTTTTCATTATATCTTAACTTTCAATTTCTACTTGGTGAAAGCCTTTTGTAAGGTCCAGGCAGTACTTGCCTGAAGTACTGGGCTTTTCCCAATTTATCAAAAATATCCTCTATATTCGGAATCGGAAACTTATCGTCTATAGTAACATCATTTAATTTTCTGTAATCTATTACCAACCTCCACTTCTGTTTGCCTGAAGCATCTGGTTTTTTTGGTACTACCCATACTGGTGCAGAGTAAGGTGAATTACTCTGACGTACGATACCTTGCTTTAACATATCGTTTATTTGTACTTTTACTTCGCTTTTATGAATCTCCGGATATCTATAACTTCTTGTATAGATAGGAACTTCATTTTTTGTTTTTATAGAATGTTTAATTACGTGTGTAAAAGTCAAATCCATACCCTCTTGAAAAAAACAATCTTTAAATTTTGTTACTAGATTAATAATTTCGGTGTTCTCTTCCGAAATTAGATGCTCGGTTCGTATTTGTTGTAAAATAGAATCTGGTTTATGAAAATCTATATGGAAATTATTTTCTATATTTATTTCATTTATTAACTCATCGTAATGTTCTTCGTTTTTATCAAAATAAATTTTTATATTGGTATTCTCAGTTTCAAGTATTTTTTTTTTATAATTAAAAAATTATATTTAAAGGTTGGTAAATATTATTCCCTATTAATCCATCATATTCTGTATGAAATTCATATTCTAAAAATTTTACCATTTTTCCTATTTTATTAAATTCCTTAAATAATGGAATTTTAACTTTATCATAAATTTCTAAATTTTGGCCTAAAGTTTTTATTTTCACTGGTTCATTTAATAAAATTTTCCACTTGGGATTACAATTACCGGGATTTATTATGCTGGACGTGGCTCCGGTATCGATTAAAAATCTTAATTTTTTAACAGCCGTATTAATTACTATATAGGGTAAGGCTGGTTTCTCGAGGCTGTTATGGAAAAATTTGCTTGTACTGTTTTATTTTCTTCAATATTATAAGCTCTTCTATTAATTGTTGAACTATCGACTTCCATTGGTTGAACAGTATTATTATTATTATTTGAATGAACGTTATTGTAATTACGATTATTACTATTAATACGATTACTGTTATAATCATTGCGATTATTATTATAGTTATTATTTCTGTAGTTATTGTTATAATGTCTATTTTGGAAACTTTGTGATCTTTGATAAGAATGGTTAGAATCATTTACGTTATTATTATTGTGGTAATTTGGTTTTCGAATATTATTGTAATTTGTATTGTTTTTGTGTGTTTGAGTAGTAGTTTTAAAATTTACTTCATCATAAGAATTTGGTTTATTTTTAAAACCTGATATTTTTGTAAAAGCATAATTTGTTTCAAATAAAATTTGCATTGCACTATCCAGGTCGTATAGATTTCTGCAATATAATAATCCACGCATTGGTTCTGGACTTTTATTTATAAAAATTCTCAGAGCCATTTTACAATTACTTTTCATTTCAATAATTGTACCTTCTTCTAATTTAGTTACATTGTTTAATCGGCGAAGCATAACTTTTATTTCATTATAAAAATCATGACAATTCGTCTTAAAAGTTAAAGCCCTAAGTACATCAAAAAGTTGTTCTTTACTGAGTCTATCTCTGAAGCTATGATAAAGTAATTTTTTTAAAGCTTCCCAAGATAATGTACAATTATTAATTTCTAAAGCTTCCCGAGCTTTACCTACAAGTCTACTTTTAATTATATCAAAAAATATTTTTTGACTTATTTCGTCATATTTAGCTAATAAAGGAAAAATCATATCTACTTATTCGTTAAAACTGTGTAAATCATCTCTACTACCATTGTACGTTTGTAAACTATTTAAATATTTAATAGGATCAATATTTACTTGTGTCATGTTGATTGTAGACTGCCGCTGGTTGTTTTGTTGTATTTGGTTGACTGATGGTTGTTGTTGTTGATGTTCTGATTCTGATTGATTTTCTTGATGTTGTTTTTCGTTCACCATTTAGTTTTTTTTTTGCTTTTTTTTTAAGTTGATCACAGCCACAGGTTTTATTAAATGTTTTTTTTTTATTTTAGTAACTGTTTTATTAATTTTATTTTTTCGTAAGATTCTAGAAGTCAAATAATAAAAATTAACCACTTAATGAACAGTATTGTTCATTTATTATTGTGAAATTTGCACTTTCATTTTTAACATGTGTACTTCAAGAAATAGTCCACCACAAATTATTTTATTATTAATTTTATTATTGTTTCGGATATTCTTTATAAATATCCTACCGACTGCGCCAGTTTAGTATATTTGATACTAAATAAATTTTTCTTATATAAATTAATAAAACAAGTTTAAAACATTTTGTACTTTTTTATATAGTATTTATTTAAATCTAATGTAAAAAAGCTTAAATTATATTTAAAATAAAACCGATCTGTTCAAGACTTAAAACCAGAATGAATCTTCTGATCATTTTTGAGATTTATAAATTTAAAATATTCAAATAAAAGATATTATATTTCTTATAAAAAAAATGTGCTTAATTAGTACATTATTATATTATTATCTTTAAAGTTTTTTATATATTTGAAATTAATTAAATATCTTATTACTCCCACAGATTTAATATATTATTATGAAAAATAATTATGATAAAATTGTTATGCTTAAAAAGCATTTTTAAGCAAATAATAATTTTATATTTATAATTTTGAATCGTCAGAAAAAGGTAATTCGAGTTGGGATATAACTTATATATATAATGTAGGGCCTGAAATTATTATTAATTTCGTTTTATTAAATTTACAATTCATATTTTCCTCACCTGGGCATAGCTCCTAAGCGGCTTAACCGATTTAACTCAAATTTGGAACTTAATCTCCAGCGGTTACCCATTCGATGCAACATAATTTTCATGGCCCGGAGAGGGGGCGGGGGGTTGGGCATATTTTCAAAAGAGTCATGTGGGGTATCAAATTAAATGTATTGATTAGTACATCTCGTTCAGTAGTGTTTCGGGCAACGAAGGCCATGTGGGGCCTCAAAAAATGGGGCCTATTTTCAAAGAAGTCATGTGGGGTATCAAATTAAAGGTCTTGATGAGTACATCTCGTTGGGTAGTGTTTCTAGTAACGAGGGCCATGTGGGGCCTGAAAAAAATGGGCAACAAGGTTCATGTGGGGGCCTGATAAATGGTGCCAAAAATAATAAAAATCATGTGGGGTATGAAATTAAAGGTCTCAATGAGTACATCTCGTTGGGTAATGTTTCAAGTAAAAAGGGCCATGTGGGGTCCCTAAAAATGGAGCGGAAAATAACAAAAATCATGTGGGGTATGAATTTAAGGGTTGGGAATAGTAGATATCTTTGGGGCATGTAATGGGAGTGTTTGGGGCAACCAGAGCCATGTAGATGTCTTTTCGCTCTTACTTGCTTTGCATCGGTCCTTCGTTATGGGTCGATAATTTGGGTTATATATATAAATATATATAGTATATATATATATATATATATATATCAAAAAAATCGAATTATAAGCCGTTTTCGCTCTTCTGGCTCATTAAATACAATACATGGAGGTGGTAGATCGCACAAAACAACCTATTGCAAAAAAGCATCCTTTTATATTAACAAGTTCTATTGCAAGTGAATTGGACTTAGAACTTTCCCACATGACCATCCAACGCCGAACTGTGGATGGGGTCTACCAACATACAAAAGCATTAAAAAGCCATTTATTTCGAAAAAGAATTTACGGGAAATGTTAGAATTTGCATAGACGCATATAAACTGGGCTATTGCCAAATGAAGAACAATGTTTTTTCTGATGAATCAAAGTTCAACATGATTGGTTCCGACGGATTAAGATTAGTGCGCATACCAAAAGGAGACTGCTTTGAAAGGCACCATAAAGCACGGAGAGGCAACATAATGGTCCGGGAATGTTTTTCTGGCCATGGAATAGGGCCAATTCATAAAATTAGTGGCATAATGGACAGTTTCATGTACAAATATATTCTTATATATATATATATATTTACTATTTATATATATATATATATATATATATATATATATATATATATAATAGTAAATATATATAAAAAATATAAAAATTCTACAGTTTCTGACTAAAACCATAGACACATACCTAGGCAGTGCATTTCATATAACAAATATGAGCTGCCTAAACTCATCATCTCGATAGATGGCGTTACGTGTAAAAATGTATGAAAGTATATCTAATAATTTTTCTTCATATATTTTTAAGATATACTTTATTTTACATAGGAACAAAAATATATTTTTGCTCTTTCAAATAGGAACAAAAATATATTCAATATGAATTTCTCATTTCTCATTTCTCAATGTGATTTACTCATTATAGGTACATATACAGAATTTTCTCATCATTTAGGTGTATATGCTTTTTTATAATTTTTATTTCTTTCTTGTTCTTAGATATCTTGCTTGGAAAAAAAAAATATTACAAAAATTGTTTTTTTTATGTATCTGAAAAATTCTAAAGAATCAAATAGATGTATATAAAATTAGCTCGGATATCGGATTCAATTTCATTAATTTTATGTTTCATAAAAATACTTTCAAAATTTGATTGCGATTAATGTACTTTTTAATTACCATGTTATGAGTGTGATGACTTTTCTAACCAATTTAGGTACCGGCAGATGACTTTTCTAACCAATTTAGGTACCGGAAAACAAACTGAGTGCCATCAATACTTCAATTATATACCCCCAAAATAAATATTCCTTTGGTTACCTATATGCGGTATTTAAAACTAGATTATCATGCTAGATTGGATTTATTTGTTAGCGTGTTGACTGTACACCGAGATCTTTGGGCAAAGCAGAAGGGCTAAATATTGAAAATTTCTAAAAGCTTAGGTTGGAAATGTTGGGCGCTTTACTTTCGGAATTTGGAAACGCTTATAACTCAAATTAGATATCGATATTTTAGTATTTCACACATCTCTTTTGTGGGTGCAAATTTTTAATTCGTTATTTGTAAAAAAGTGCGATATTAAAGGAATATTGAATTTTTTATTCGATAAATGTGTTGAAGAGATGGAAAAAAATAATAATTATCATTGGTATTTTTCACAAAAATGTTAATCTAAGCTATTAAATTTTTTTTAAAAAGTAATTTAAGAAAAAATTGTAATTGGCAATTTGAGTTAATACAAAATAAAAATAAATGTAGTAGAGAAAATCAAAAGTTAACTATTATTAGGGAAACAAAATAATTTTTTTTAAATAGATATTCAATTAGCTCGTCGTATTCGCGGTGAACGTGCCTAATTTAAATTTTTTTTAAAAAATAATAAATAGTTCTTTTCAGAACCACATAAAGTAATATAAAAAGAGTGAAAAATTTATAATTTTTCAACAACAATAAACATATTAAATTTAAATAATAAACTTTAGTTTTTATTCACCAGAAATTACAGGACATAAAAAATATTTTTTCAGTAGATTACTTAATTCTTAATTTCGACATGATTTTTTACCTCTTTTTACACATATTTTTATAACCCAATTTATACTCCTACAAATATATTTTCAACATTGAAAAATTTAATTGTATATATATATATATATATCTTTCTGTACTTGCAATCTTCTCTTGTAAAAAGAATAATAATACTTTTTATTACTGTCCTTTGTCCTTAAAAAAAATTCTTTCTTTATGTTGTTTTTGTGAGTTTTTTTTTGGTAATAATTTTTTCTATGTGTATATCATTATTTGAACATTTTAAAAAGGAAAAATGAAAAAATAAAAATATTTTTGAAATAGCGCATACTAGTGCCATCTGTTGTACATTATATCGTTAGATATACACGTTTAAAACGTAATTAAGAATGCACTGACTAGTATAAGTGTCTATGCTAAAACTTAAAATATTTGACCGAATAAAAAGTATGAAATAATAAATAAATAAAAAAAAACATTTTTTAAAAATACTTTCCTTTATAAATAGTAATATGCGACTAAAAACTAATAAATAATACTAAAATTATATAATCTTACATTCTTGTATCTAGAGTTTCAGTAATGGTCAATTGTAGTAGGATTAACTGCAAACGTACTAGATTAGAGATTCAACAAAGGTAAAGTATAGTAAAAGGGAAGTAGACCCCTTTTCAATATCATTGATTCTGATAAATTCTATTAATTATCATAAGGTCTCTTAATTAATTCTGATCAGATTTGCTATAATTAATTTTGATCAGTTATACATAATAGGGGTGTTGCAGCTGTCTTTACACAATTCCAAGTGAGATTGCATTTTCCTAGTTCTAGGAGTACCGATCATCTCCAGGTGTTCTTGGGACGACCTCTGGATCTTTTGCCTTAAGGATTCCATTCTAACGCCATCCTGGTTATACTGTCGGTTTTTTTCCTGATGGTATGTCCAATCCATTTCCATTTGCGCCTCTTTATCTGTCTCACAATTGGTTCCTCTCTTGTCATTTCTAACAGATCCACGTTGCTGATGATATTTGGCCCGAATATTCGACATATGATACGGAGACATTTGTTGACGAATACCTGTAATTTTTGAATGATGTTGTTCGAAATCAACCAGGTTTCGCTACCATATGTTTGTATTGATTTAACACATGAGTTGAATATTCTGAGCTTCGTGTTTCTGGAAATCTGGGAACTCCTCCATATAGGTTGTAGTTGTCCGAATGCTGACTTTGCTTTTCGAAGTCTGTTATCAACATCTGCTTCTGCGCCGCCGTCTGTTGTTATTACACTACCTAGATAGCAGAAGCTATCTACATATTCGACGGGGTTTCTTTCGATGGTAATGTCTCCTCTATTGCAGGTGTTGATTCTCATGGCCTTAGTCTTCTGGATATTTATCTCTAATTCGGCGCATCGTGCTAATCTTGCGAGGTGTTATAATTTAGCTTGGATGTTGCTGAGCTTGTGTGAGAGTAGACAAATATCGTCCGCATAGTCTAAGTCCTCGAGTTGTCGTGTGAGACTCCAAGTTATTCCACGTCTCTGCATGCAGACTTCTCTCATAATTTCATCCAGGACAATTGTGAATAGTTGAGGTGAGAGTGGGCATCCTTGCTTTACTCCTGTGTTTGTAGTGAAAGAGGCACTGATGTTTCCGTATTGCAGTACTGCGAGATCCGCATCTTCGTACATTGCTCTAATAATGTTAATTATTTTCTGGGGTACTCCTTTCTTACTTAATGCTCTCCATATTGCAACTCTCTTGATGGTGTCAAAGGCCTTCTGGAAATCGATGAACAGCAGGTATAGAGGTGTACGCCATTCTATAGATTGTTCGACTATTATGCGCAGAGTGTTGGCTTGATCTACGCAGCTTCTATGTGGGCGGAAGCCAGCCTGTCCATCTCGTAGATTTCCTTCGATTTTATTTTGAAGTCTCCCTTGTATAATTGTTGCAAGTATCTTATATATGGAATTAAGTAGAGTTATTCCTCTCCAGTTGTTGCATTCTTTCAAGTCATCCTTCTTTGGTATTTTCACGATTATGCCTTTCTTCCAAGATGTGGGTAGACTTTCTTCTTCCCATGCCTTTCTGATGTGAGGATATAGAAGTTCAGCTGATGTTCTGCTGTCAGCGCGTAGCAATTCGGCTGCGATACCATCCTCACCAGCTGCTTTGTTACACTTTAACTTCATTATAGCCTCTTTTATCTCATTGACACTGGGTGGTTCACACGATATTCTTAAGTTGTTGTCTGTGTGGCTGTTGATTTCGTCTACATACCGTGTTTCGTTGTTGTCATCTACGGTATTGATGATTTCTTCGAAATGTTCCCTCCATCTTTGAGTTTGAGCATCTATGTTCGCCAATAGCACGCCGTTGCGATCTCTGACTGGTTGGTTCCTATTACACTTGCGATTAGTGAAACTTCTTATAATCTGGTGTAACTCTCTCATGTTGTTTTGTCCCGCAGCTGTTAGCTGCCGTTTTAGTTCCCTTCTTTGAGATATAAGGTTCCATGTTTCATCAGAGATCCATATTTTCCGTTCTGGCTGTGCTATACCAAGTGTTTCTTCTCCGACTTGATTGAATACCGCTACAATGTCATCCCATGTATGATTTTCCGTTAATGTTGATGTCTTCTCTAGTAGGTTGTTCACTAGTTCATTTCTCGTAGGTACACTTTGGAGTTGTTGGAGGTTTAAACGTTTTCTTATTCTATGTCTGGTTGTTCTTTGTGCTTTCAACTTTATCTTAAAGTCACCAGTGATAAGTTCGTGGTCACTGCCGATATCTGCACCTCTTCTATTTCTGACATCGGATAACGAACTACGCCATCTTCTGCTTACGCATATGTGGTCGATATGATTGCGTGTGCGGCCTCCAGGTGACGTCCAGGTATACTTGTGTATATCTTTGTGTGCGAAGATGGTGCCACCGATGACTAGTTGAAATGCTTGACATAGTTCGACTAATCTCTCTCCATTGTTGTTTCGAACTCCACAACCATGTTTTCCCACGATGTTTTCTTGGTTGGTGTTTCCCACTTTCGCGTTGAAATCTCCCATTAGTATAACAATGTCTCTTTTTCGTATATTATTGAGCGTAGATGTTAGTTGTTCGTAAAATTCGTCTTTCTTGGTTATTTCTGCATCTTCAGTGGGTGCGTAACATTGTATAATGGTAATATTTCTAACTCTGCCGAGGAAACGAGCTGTGATTATCCTTTCTGATGTTGGTGACCAGGATATGAGGGAGTTGCGCATTTTCTTAGATATTATATTTCCAACCCTGCCTTGCCCTCCAGTTTCCTCTCCGCTGTATATTCGAGTATTACCATTTTCTGTGACAAGCTCGCCGGTGTTGTTCCATCTCATTTCACTTATTCCTAAGATTTTGATCTTGTATGATGTCATTTGTTGTTCTAATTGGGCCAGCCTTGATGCTGCACGAAGAGTTCTGACATTCCATTACGCAAGGCGCGTCCTATTTCGTAAGCCAAAGGTTGTTGCCGTAAGATCCGTCCTGATTTCTTGACTTGTTTCTGTTTCTGTAATCATTTTTTTACCAACTAAGCAGGTGATTGGTCTACTGTAGCCGGTCCTAGGATGATGGGGCTGCCATCTGTCGTTGCCTAGAAACAACGTCCTGAATGTACCAGAAGCCACCGCCGCGTTGTGGTGTCTTCAGGAATATGCGGCTTTAGTGGTTGGAGTCCTTGCTAAGTTAGTTCTGTAATTGACTCCTAGATGGTGTTACTGGTAATTGTTCTTATTTGTTCTTTCTCCACAGAACCAACCCTATTTTTTTTCATTGTATATAGTCTGTCTAAAACCACAAAAGACCAAATTATTGACAAAAGACCAAATTATTTTCCTCAATACAGATTTCACAACATTTATTAAATATACACAAATTTGGTTCGTGTAAATTAATTTCTGTATTTGGTGATTTTTCTGCAATATTTTTTTCCTGCCGGGTCTCCAAATCGTAAAAAAGAAATAATTTATTTTTAAGACTGGATGTACTTGTGTTTTGTTGTATGAAGCATAAATGTTAATGAGCAACAAATTTTGTACAAATTGTACAGAAATATTCACCACAAATGTGTATTCTGTCTGTACGGGTAGTTTTCAAACAGCTAAGACACCTTTTGATGTAGGCACAAATAGGTCCATATATAGTCAAATGGTCCATATATAGTCAAATGGTTATTATAACTCTGACCTCTAAATAATCTGTTGCAATTTGTGCATGGTATTTCAGGCACAGTTTCTTTTTTACAGTTTGGTGATTTTTGGCAGCAAGGACATTTTCCTTCACAGTAATGCGAGTTTTTGTTATTGTACGGAATATGGCATGTCTGACAAAAATATCGACAACAGAAAGCTGCTGTTAATGAAGATATCACATTATAATGATTTTTGTGATATAGCAAATTTAATTTTTTACCATCTGTTTTGCCATCATAAATAACATCTCTGCATTTTGTACCATAGTCTGTGCTGAGACCTTCGGAATTGCTTTGATAAATTTTTGATATAAGGTCCCAGACTTCGTCTATGCTAATTAAAGATGTTGGTTTAAAATTAATCCATCCAGGAGAGCGTTGAATACAAAAATAGTTTTGCAGTTAATATATAACACACACACACATTAACAAAACTAATAATGTCAACATTGAATGCTACAATTTAGTGTATAATTTTTATATATATATATATATATATATATATTATTTGTAATCCGTAATATATATATATATATATATATATATATATATATATATATATATATATATATATATATATATATATAGAGAGAGAGTTAATTAATATTATCGTTTTTACAAGATCAAAAACAATAAAATACAAAAGATCAAAAACATTAAAGATAAATCTTGTTCTTGCATATAAACAATAAAACATATGATTTCACAAGATCATATATATATATATAGAGTTAATTAATATTATCGTTTTTACAAGATCAGAAAAAAGAAAAATACAAAAGGTCAATAACAATAAAGATATATCTTGTTTTTGCATATAAACAATAAAACATATGATTTCACAAGATCATAATACAAAGTGTCAACAACATCGCACCTGCGTCGGAAGT
>CAWUCQ010000018.1:0-2500 GCA_963920725.1 Rhamphomyia laevipes
CACCCATTCAAGGGAACGTGAGCTGGGTTTAGACCGTCGTGAGACAGGTTAGTTTTACCCTACTGATGACAAATGTTATTGCGACAGCATTCCTGCGTAGTACGAGAGGAACCGCAGGTACGGACCAATGGCACAATACTTGTTCGAGCGAACAGTGGTATGACGCTACGTCCGTTGGATTATGCCTGAACGCCTCTAAGGTCGTATCCGTGCTGGACTGCAATAATAGTAATGGGGCGATTGTATTGTATAGCAATAAACCATTTAAAGTTGTTAGCAATAGCTAATAATGATAATGGATTTATGTGATGCTAATGTGTTACTTAAAAAGTTATTATGGGTTGTATTTAAATAATCTCCTATTGTATATAACTAGTTATTATAACTAAACATTATTAAATACGATGACAATGCCTAGAATCAATTGTAAACGACTTTGGTAACGGGCAAGGTGTTGTAAGTGGTAGAGCAGCTGCCATACTGCGATCCACTGAAGCTTATCCTTTGCTTGATGATTCGAAATATTATGATTTTAATTATTTTATTTCGAAAACAATTATATATATATGTTATAATATTATAATAATAATGATATTTTTAATAGTAATAAATATTACTGTTATAATAAACATTTATTATTATATATATTATATATTTATATATAAAAAATTAAAAAATATTTTTTTTTTATTATTTTTTTTTTATATTTATAAAAAAAAAAAAAAAATATTTATTGTTTATTTATATTATATATATAATATATTATTAAATTAATAATTATAATATAATATTATTAAATAATATAAAAAAAAAAAATTATTTATATATTATATAAATAATAAGTATAATTTATAATACTAAATATAATTTTTATTATTTTAATTATTATGTTTAAGTGTATAAATAAATATAACATATTTAAATGTTATATAAATATATTATTAAATTAATAATAATAATATAATATTATTAAATAATATAAAAAAAAAATATTTATTTATTTATTATATAAATAATTAAGTATAATTTATAATACTAAATATAATTTTTATTAATTTAATTATTATGTTTAAGTATATAAATAAATATAACATATTTAAATGTTATATAAATATATTATTAAATTAATAATAATAATGTAATATTATTAAATAATATAAAAAAAAAATATTTATTTATTTATTATATAAATAATTAAGTATAATTTATAATACTAAATATAATTTTTATTAATTTAATTATTATGTTTAAGTGTATAAATAAATATAACATATTTAAATGTTATATAAATATATTATTAAATTAATAATAATAATGTAATATTATTAAATAATATAAAAAAAAATATTTATTTATTTATTATATAAATAATTAAGTATAATTTATAATACTAAATATAATTTTTATTATTTTAATTATTATGTTTAAGTGTATAAATAAATATAACATATTTAAATGTTATATAAATATATTATTAAATTAATAATAATAATATAATATTATTAAATAATATAAAAAAAAATATTTATTTATTTATTATATAAATAATTAAGTATAATTTATAATACTAAATATAATTTTTATTAATTTAATTATTATGTTTAAGTGTATAAATATATAATATTTAATTTATAAAAATATTTTTTATTATTAAATGAAATAGAATTATATGTAATTATTATATATTATAAATATATTAAATACTTATATATATAATATTATAGTATTATATATATATATATTTTAAATTATATTTAAAATATTATTTACTATAATAATAATAATAATATATATTTTTAAGATATATAAAATATTTAGATATTATATTTATTTATTTATATCACCAAAACATATTAATAAAATAATAAATAAAATTAGTGTTAATATATAATTATTAAATAAAAAATAAATATTTTATTTTTATATTATTTAATAATATTATATATTTATTATTATTAATTTAATAATATATATATATATTATATATTTTTTTTTTATACCATCTTATTACTGAGTATGTATCATCATCATTTTATTTTTTATAATTTTCAAAAAAAATTACAATTCTTTGAAATCTTCAATAAGTTGATTATATAAAAATTAGTATAGTATAATAATTTTAATTTATAAAACGAAAAAAAAAAAATTTTAATTTTTTTTTTTTTGGTAGGCCGATGTCATCAATTCATTAGCATTTGATATCAGTTCCCTTCACTAAAAAATATTTTTTTTTTTTTTTTGATAGTCAGTTTAGAAAAATTTATTAGGATTTGATATCAATTCCCTACACTATTTTAATTTACAAAACGAAAAAAAAAAAAAATTTTAAATTTTTTTTTTTTGGTAAGCCGATGTCATCAATTCATTAGCATTTGATATCAGTTCCCTTCACTAAAAAATATTTTTTTTTTTTTTTGATAGTCAGTTTAGAAAAATTTATTAGGATTTGATATCAATTCCCTACACTATTTTAATTTATAAAACGAAAAAAAAAAAAATT
>CAWUCQ010000018.1:12500-15815 GCA_963920725.1 Rhamphomyia laevipes
AAAATTTTAAATTTTTTTTTTTTGGTAAGCCGATGTCATCAATTCATTAGCATTTGATATCAGTTCCCTTCACTAAAAAATATTTTTTTTTTTTTTGATAGTCAGTTTAGAAAAATTTATTAGGATTTGATATCAATTCCCTACACTATTTTAATTTATAAAACGAAAAAAAAAAAAATTAAAATTTATTTTTTTTGGAAGGCCGATGTCATCAATTCATTAGCATTTGATATCAGTTCCCTTCACTAAAAAATATTTTTTTTTTTTTTTTGATAGTCAGTTTAGAAAAATTTATTAGGATTTGATATCAATTCCCTACACTATTTTAATTTATAAAACGAAAAAAAAAAAAAATTAAAATTTATTTTTTTTGGAAGGCCGATGTCATCAATTCATTAGCATTTGATATCAGTTCCCTTCACTAAAAAATATTTTTTTTTTTTTTTTGATAGTCAGTTTAGAAAAATTTATTAGGATTTGATATCAATTCCCTACACTATTTTAATTTACAAAACGAAAAAAAAAAAATTTTAAATTTTTTTTTTTTGGTAGGCCGATGTCATCAATTCATTAGCATTTGATATCAGTTCCCTTCACTAAAAAATATTTTTTTTTTTTTTTGATAGTCAGTTTAGAAAAATTTATTAGGATTTGATATCAATTCCCTACACTATTTTAATTTATAAAACGAAAAAAAAAAAAATTAAAATTTATTTTTTTTGGAAGGCCGATGTCATCAATTCATTAGCATTTGATATCAGTTCCCTTCACTAAAAAAAATTTTTTTTTTTTTTTTGATAGTCAGTTTAGAAAAATTTATTAGGTGTTGATATCAATTCCCTACACTATTTTAATTTATAAAACAAAAAAAAAAAAATTAAAAATTTTTTTTATGGAAGGCCGATGTCATCAATTCATTAGCATTTGATATCAGTTCCCTTCACTATTATGATTTATATATTTTTTTTTTATAAATATATACATATGAGTATAAATTCATATAATATTTGGATATTTATATTTGTACATATTAAATATATATATATATGTCTAAAAATATACATACTAATTGTATTTATATGATAAAAATAATAAATAAAAATGTGTTGTTAACATCTTTTACTTAAAAATTGATGTGTTGTTTGCATCATTTTTTTAAGAGCAAAAAAGTCTCGTGGTTTTATATAGCCACAAAACCGAGTGAGATCATGGAAAAATTTATTATTTTTGTAATGAATGTCCATATGTGATCATAAAATTTAATAAATTAATAAATTTATTTGAAAAAATGCGAATTTTTTAAAAAGGTATCAAGTGATGGCGAATCATTAGAAAGTACTATAAGTACTTGAGTTCGTCCTACACTTTTTGCTCAAAAATAAAAGTTGAATGAAAAATTACACTTTTTTTATCAGAAATGATAATAAAGTTAATTTAAAATATATTTTGTATATGTACGTGTATGTATTTTTAATAAATTTACATATATTCTACATCATCAAAATTATATATAAAAATAACATTATTCTGGTTGATCCTGCCAGTAGTTATATGCTTGTCTCAAAGATTAAGCCATGCATGTCTAAGTACACACGAATTAAAAGTGAAACCGCAAAAGGCTCATTATATCAGTTATGGTTCCTTAGATCGTTAACAGTTACTTGGATAACTGTGGTAATTCTAGAGCTAATACATGCAATTATAAACACGGACCTTATGGAACGTGTGCTTTTATTAGGCTAAAACCAAGCGAT
This sequence comes from Rhamphomyia laevipes, assembly GCA_963920725.1. Taxonomy (NCBI): domain Eukaryota; kingdom Metazoa; phylum Arthropoda; class Insecta; order Diptera; family Empididae; genus Rhamphomyia; species Rhamphomyia laevipes. The sequence goes on from CAWUCQ010000018.1 coordinate 14,255, forward strand.
ACCTTCGGGAATCGTTATACTGGTTGAACTCTAGATAACTTGCTGATCGTATGGTCTTGTACCGACGACAGATCTTTCAAATGTCTGCCCTATCAACTATTGATGGTAGTATCTTGGACTACCATGGTTGCAACGGGTAACGGGGAATCAGGGTTCGATTCCGGAGAGGGAGCCTGAGAAACGGCTACCACATCTAAGGAAGGCAGCAGGCGCGTAAATTACCCACTCCCAGCACGGGGAGGTAGTGACGAAAAATAACAATACAGGACTCATATCCGAGGCCCTGTAATTGGAATGAGTACACTTTAAATCCTTTAACAAGGACCTATTGGAGGGCAAGTCTGGTGCCAGCAGCCGCGGTAATTCCAGCTCCAATAGCGTATATTAAAGTTGTTGCGGTTAAAACGTTCGTAGTTGAACTTGTGCTTCATACGGGTAGTACACCTATAATTTGGGTTTGTACATTACCTTATTGTATGTAAGCGTATTACCGGTGGAGTTCTAATATATTATAATATTTATTTATTATAATGTATACCTCCTATTTAAACCTGCTTCAGTGCTCTTTACCGAGTGTTGTTGTGGGCCGGTACAATTACTTTGAACAAATTAGAGTGCTTAAAGCAGGCTCCAAATGCCTGAATATTTTGTGCATGGAATAATGGAATAAGACCTCTGTTCTACTTTCATTGGTTTTTAGATCAAGAGGTAATGATTAATAGAAGCAGTTGGGGGCATTAGTATTACGACGCGAGAGGTGAAATTCTTGGACCGTCGTAAGACTAACTTAAGCGAAAGCATTTGCCAAAGATGTTTTCATTAATCAAGAACGAAAGTTAGAGGTTCGAAGGCGATCAGATACCGCCCTAGTTCTAACCATAAACGATGCCAGCTAGCAATTGGGTATAGCTACTATTATGGCTTTCTCAGTCGCTTCCCGGGAAACCAAAGCTTTTGGGCTCCGGGGGAAGTATGGTTGCAAAGCTGAAACTTAAAGGAATTGACGGAAGGGCACCACCAGGAGTGGAGCCTGCGGCTTAATTTGACTCAACACGGGAAAACTTACCAGGTCCGAACATAAATGAGTAAGACAGATTGATAGCTCTTTCTCGAATCTATGGGTGGTGGTGCATGGCCGTTCTTAGTTCGTGGAGTGATTTGTCTGGTTAATTCCGATAACGAACGAGACTCAAATATATTAAATAGATGCATTCAGGATTATGATGTTGAACCTTGCATAACCTTCATTCATGAGTATAGTAAAATATATAAGTGTTTGAATGCGTTTATGTAAGTGGAGTCGTACCTGTTTGTTTGTCCCATTATAACGGACACTAGCTTCTTAAATGGACAAATTGCGTCTAGCAATAATGAGATTGAGCAATAACAGGTCTGTGATGCCCTTAGATGTCCTGGGCTGCACGCGCGCTACAATGAAAGTATCAACGTGTATTTCCTAGACCGAGAGGTCTGGGTAAACCGCTGAATCACTTTCATGCTTGGGATTGTGAACTGAAACTGTTCACATGAACCTGGAATTCCCAGTAAGTGCGAGTCATTA
>CAWUCQ010000019.1:0-25270 GCA_963920725.1 Rhamphomyia laevipes
CCCACATGGCCCTCGTTACTAGAAACACTACCCAACGAGATGTACTCATCAAGACCTTTAATTTGATACCCCACATGACTTCTTTTAAAATAGGTCCAACCCCCCGCCCCCTCGCCGGGCCATGACAATTATCGAATGGGTAAACGCCGGAGCTTAAGTTCCAAATTTGAGTTAAATCGGTTAAGCCGTTTAGGAGCTATGCCCAGGTGAGGAAAATATGAATTGTAAATTTAATAAAAGGAAATTAATAATTATTTCAGGCCCCACATGACCCGTGTTGCCACAAAACACTTCTATTACTTGCCCCAAAGATATCTACTCTTCCTGACCTTTAATTTGATACCCTATATACCCTAAATATCCTCTTCATGAACCTACTAACTACAAATTTCATGAATATGAACTAGATAACTAAATACAACTGTATGTGCAATATCATTGAAATTGGGTGAAAATTACTGTATTATATAGAGCGTTGAACTTATGAAAAATAATTACGGGTTTTGACATAGAGCCACTGAACTACCAACTTTAAATCGTCAAGTACATAAGGAAACTATCATATGTACTAATTTGCATGCTAATTAGATTATAATTACTATATGTATACTCTAGTCTAGAGCACATAAAATTTTAATCGGAAATCATGATACCAACCTACGTACCAAATTTCATCCAAATCTGAGACATGATTTTTTTTTTTTGAAATTTTTCCGTACAACAAAAACTCTGAGGTTCCCACATAAATGACGAAATCTAACATGGTCGCAGTGCAAGTATCAATCTGATCTTATACGGCCATCAGGATGAAGTCTGTGGCGATTTAATTCTTGCAAAGAATTGTGCTTTTATAAGTATTTAAATTTTAATTTTAATTTCAATTATAAGGTTGCTTTTATAAGGTTGTTCATAATACATATTAAATCATAGTGGCATAAACCTTCAAGTAAATCATGAAAAATATCAACACTGAAGTTATTATGGTTACATGAAATTCAATAATATTAATCCAGATGGAACGTTCTTTTATACCAGTATCATAAATGTTATTTAATTCTTAATCTTCTTCATAATTTATAGGAGTTCTAAGTTTACCTACGTTCTCTTCAAGTTGAAATTGCATTTCTTCTTTAGATAGTTTACAAATGCAACAATAGTGTTTTGAAATAAATAATTCGGCAAATCCTAAGATTGAATTCATTCTCTAATTGTCCCCCACAATTACGCAAGGAATTAGTTTTACTAAATTGTATTGTCTAAATAGAATTTCAATTCCTTCAGTTTGTAAATAGCTTAATTTTTCTATCAAAGTTTTAAATATTACCCTATTTCTAAATTTTTGTTTGTACTGAGAAAAAAATAACATACACAATAAGATGTTGTTTAAATATCAGGTAAACTCATTAATTTAATATAAACTGCTCCTAATTTTAACTTAAAACTGTTGTTAAATTATTATTGCAAAACGAAATAACTCTTTAATTGTTTTAAAATATGTTATTCGCGGAATTCTTACGTTTGCCAATAGTTTAAGAATAGCTTTTACAAATTGAATTGAAATGTTATTATTTAAAATATTCGGAACTACTGTATGATCAAAGTTATTAAAATTTGTTAATTATCTACTTCTTCAACTACAGGTGATGCTCTATTCTTTGATTTAAAATGATCTCGTTGTATATGATATATATGCTTATTAATATTTGAAAAAACTCTTCCACAATTAATTTCTACACAAACAAATCTCTGGTAATTTCGTTGAATATCTTTATAATGAATTTTATATTGATCGGATGAATTTAATTCAGTCAAACAAATACAACATTTAAAATTCATTACAAAAAATATATAAATTTTACAAGAATTCACGGATACTATATAATAGCATCTAATAATTACGAATATAATATAAAATTAAAAACAAACTAATTAGGTTCTTAATTATAATACATTTAATAAATCATTATTTTCACTTTCAACAGCTGATATTGCTCCTTGAATTTGATTGTCAGTTCCTATAGTAACTCCAAAAACATGGAACTGCATAAATATCCAAATATAGCTGCTTTCATAACCGAAACTGGGTAGGACAACTCTAGAGCATAGTACATATGGAAGCATTTTGCTAAAGCCTTCACTGGATCTTCAAAATAGTATTTTTTCGCAATTAATGTAACGTAAGTATATAATTTTCCACTGGTGATATCTCCAGTTAGTACAACTCGTGGCCGTAATCTTTTTTTAATAGTAATTAATTTCCTTTCAAATTCATCAGCTTCTTGAATGGTCTACAAATATATTTTTTATAAAATTAATAAATGTTATACAAATATACTATCATTATGTATATATTTATTATGTCGTAATACTCACTTTAAAATATGCAACAAAATGTTCTTGGCTTTCAATTTTGCTTATTTTGTAGCTGGATTGATTATGCAGTCGCTTTGTTGTCCTGGATGATGGAAATACATATTGCAGTATTTTTTTATCGTTTTCTAAAAAACAATCCAGTTTTTATCATTTTTATAAAGAATATTAAAAAAGCTAAGATTACCTTCTACCAAAAATTATATAATGTATAAGATGGACAGTAATATATTTTTACATTATTTTTCACTAAAAACTGCCGAGGAGCTTTAGCCAAAAAAACAGCTTTGCAATAAATATGGTTTAAGAAGAATAATTATTATATATATGGTTTTGATATTAGATAATTCGATGTGCTTTTTAAAACAAAATATTTTTTATTTTCGGTAAATTTTTTTCGTTATATATTTTTAGGAAATAAATGAATGATGATAGTAAGGGATAAAAAACATGTTGAGAAAGAGGAAAAAAATATAAAATATATTTTATAATATTGAACCATATATGCGTCTTTAACCTATATTGTTTCTTCTTGTTTTTTTTTCTGTTTTTTTTCACAAGAAATTTTCAAGGCCAAATTTTTCAATTTATTTTTGAAAAATTTAATTTTCATATTTTAGAATTTTAAGTTTTTATGGAATCAATTAGGAATGTTTTGTGACGGACTTTGAAGTAAAAAAAATCGACTTCGATTGTTGAAGTCGGCAATCTTCTGACTACATAGGACCCTGAAATTGTATGGGATTACTTAGGTGAAGAGGGTAAGGTGTAAGGTCTCGTTTGTAGTATCAAATTAAAACCCTTATTGGGCAGAGTATGAAATGAATCTGCAAAAATCATTAATTTTGGTAATATAAAACAAACATATCCTGATATTTCATATGAAAAACTGAAAATGCCATCACTATTTATGTAAATATTATGTAATATATTATGCAAAATATTACTAACTAACTACGAGTTATCTGGTATCCCTAATTTATATAATTTTATATAAAGTTATAGAATTTGTATGTATGTATTGCAAAAATTTATTTGTGTATAGCGCGAAATAGTTTTCTATATTTATTTCATATTTCATTCAATCTGCTAATTAGGGCTACCAGATAACTCGTAGTTAGTTAGTAATATTTTGCATAATATATTACATAATATTTACATAAATAGTGATGGCATTTTCAGTTTTTCATATGAAATATCAGATATGTTTGTTTTATATTACCAAAATTAATGATTTTTGAAGATTCATTTCATACTCTGCCCAATAAGGGTTTTAATTTGATACTACAAACGAGACCTTACACCTTACCCTCTTCACCTAAGTAATCCCATACAATTTCAGGGTCCTATGTAGTCACAAAGAGTGCCGACCTCAACAATCGAAGTCGATTTTTTTTACTTCAAAGTCCGTCACAAAACATTCCTAATTGATTCCATAAAAACTTAAAATTCTAAAATATGAAAATTAAATTTTTCAAAAATAAATTGAAAAATTTGGCCTTGAAAATTTCTTGTGAAAAAAAATAAAAAAAATAAATAAAAGAAGAAACAATATAGGTTAAAGACGCATATATGGTTCAATATTATAAAATATATTTTATATTTTTTTCCTCTTTCTCAACATGTTTTTTATCCCTTACTATCAACATTCATTTATTTTCTAAGAATATATAACGAAAAAAATGTACCGAAAATAAAAAATATTTTGTTTTAAAAAGCACATCGAATTATCTAATATCCATATATATAATAATTATTCTTTTCAAACCAAAAAATTATTGCAAAGCTGTTTTTTTGGCTAAAGCTCCTCGGCAGTTTTTAGTGAAAAATAATGTAAAAATATATTACTGTCCATCTTGATATTAAATTATAGTTATATTTTATTCTGGCATCGCTAGAATTTCTTGCGATAAATTAATATTTTTGGAAAATAAATTTCCCACTAGTAGTGTATTTATAATACGTTCTGGCTCAAAGAAAATGTGCAAATAAAATGTGCAAAATATTGAAAATAAATTCTATACTGCATACAAAATAATGAGCATTTTAAGCATTTTTGCACATTAATTATTAAGTAATTTCACCTTAATGAAATTCGATACCACTTTAATTTATATTTATACTTAATTATAATTCCAATTTTTTTTCTACTTCCGGTCAAGAATAATAATGTAATATGATCTAAATTAATTTGACTTTCAAAAATTTTTGGTAATTTTAAGGGTCAATGAATTGCAATTTAAATTTTTTTTCTACTTCAGGTTAAGAATAATAGGTAGCTTTATTAATTTACTTTCTCAAAAGTTTTGAGAGTTTTAAGGGTCAATGAATTGATTCGGATGTGCGTGCATTAATATTGTTTTTCTCACGTTTAAAATTCAGCTTAACCAGATAATTAATTAATAATAAATAAATAAAAAAAACATTTTTTAAAAATACTTTCCTTTATAAATATAGTAATATGCGACTAAAAACTAATAAATAATACTAAAATTATATAATCTTACATTCTTGTATCTAGAGTTTCAGTAATGGTCAATTGTAGTAGGGTTAACTGCAAACGTACTAGATTAGAGATTCAGTAAAGGTAAAATATAGTAAAAGGAAAGTAGACCCCTTATAAATGGAAGTATAACTGATTAAAATTAATTATGAGAATTAATAGAATTTATCAGAATGATATTTATAAGGGGTCTACTTCCCTTTTACTATATTTTACCTTTACCCATATGGCGCTCTATACCTGAAACATTACCCAACGATATGTACTCATCGAGACCTTTAATTTCATACCCCACATGATTTTTTTTGGGCCCCATTTTCCAGGCCCCAACATAACCCTAATTGCCCTAAACACTACCATTACTTGCCCCAAAGATATTTACTCTTCCAGACCTTTAATTTGATACTTTACATGATTTTTTTCATTTTTAGGCCCAATTTTTGGGGACCCCACATGCTCCTAGTTACCCGAAACACTACCCATCGAGATGTACTCATCAAGACCTTTAATTTGATACCCCACATGACTTCTTTAAAAATAGGCCCCAATTTTTGGGGACCCCACATGCTCCTAGTTACCCGAAACACTACCCATCGAGATGTACTCATCAAGACCTTTAATTTGATACCCCACATGACTTCTTTAAAAATAGGCCCCATTTTTTGGGGACCCACATGGTCCTAGTTACTCGAAACACTACCCATCGAGATGTACTCACCAAGACCTTTAATTTGATACCCCACATGACTTTTTTGAAAATAGGTCCAACCCCCCGCCCCCTCGCCAGGCCATGAAATTTATGTGGCACCGACTGGGTAAACGCTGGAGCTTAAGTTCCAAATTTGCGTTAAATCGGTTAAGCCGTTTGGGAGCTATGCCCAGGTGAGGAAAATATGAATTGTAAATTTAATAAAAGGAAATTAATAATAATTTCAGACCCCACATGACCCGCGTTGCCCCCAAACACTTCCTTTACTTACCCCAAAGATATCTACTCCTCCAGACCTTTAATTTGATACCTTTCATGATTTTTTTTCATTTTGGGCCCCATTTTTGGGGGGCCCCACTAGGTCCTAGTTGCCCGAAACACTACCCAACGAGATGTACTCATCGAGACCTTTAATTTGATACCCCACATGACTTTTTAGAAAATTCCATACACCATCATATTCTTAGAGTATATGGAACAGCAAACGCTATAGTTATAAAAAAGTGTCAGACAATTTCTTGGGGAAAAGAGATTTGTTTTATAGGGAGGGCTTTAAAAAATCTCAGGCAAGGTAAAAGCTCTTTTTCAGTGAAAAAAGCCTTTCTTAATACAAATAAATAAAATTTGAAAATAATTTAATTTTTTTTAGTTAATAAATAAATAAAACACTGTAATGGTATATTTTTTATTTACAATAACATTTATTTTATTATAATATAATAATTTATCCTTTGAAAACATAAAATTGTTGGTATTTTATATAAATAATAGTATAAACATCATTCTTATAAAACCTCCAAGATGTAGAGCAGAAACCGCTGTGTTATTCAGTAATATGCGTCCTGAACATTTAGTATTTTTAAAATCATCGACCTTATAATGTAACGCACCTCAAAAAAAATTATTCTGAGTACAACAATGTCTACAAATTTGGCATTTTGAAAGCTCTTTTCAAATTTAATTTTTTTTTGTGGTTATAATAATATCGTATTTTTATTGCAACTTTTGTGAGATTTTTGAATAAAACTTTGATATATTTTAATGTTTATTTAAAAAAAAGGTATATTTATTCAAAAAAACATTTTCAATAATCTATTAGCCCGCGCTCCGATGCCATTAATTTCGGGAGGTGATTGGGCATGACGAAAAACGTAAAAAATCGTTCTGCAGGGGGCTCTAAAATGCACCGTTACCGAGATACAGCGTGATTATTTTTTTTTAAATTTTTTTTACAGTTCTACATAAATGGCAAAATTTTGCAAACTATCTAATCAAAATACTTATTTTTTTTTTATTCAACAGGTAATTGTCGTAGCTTTATTTTGATGTATAATTTTTTTTTGTCGGGGTATATCCTTATAATACTTATAAATTTGGAATTGCAACAATAATTGTTGGTTGATTGTTGCAGTTCTAAATTTATAAATATTATAAGGAAAATAATTTTATTTTTTGGGTTGAGGTTGTGATATATTCTTGGTGCACGTTCATAATTTTAAATGAAGAAAAATCGGAAAAGTAATATGTATTATTTTCTAAACGTTCATTTCGAACGTTTTTTCCAATTTTTTTTATATTATTTTTCAAACGATCATTTAAAGTTATGACCCAAGCCTTTGTTAGATAATTTCATATTTGCAGAGAATATTTTTGAAAAATTGTGAGAATTCTATCAGTTCTATAGTGTTCAGTTTAAATTATGAACCAACGAACATTTCATAAGTAAGTATGATAAATTGTGTATGAGCAGTGGCGGATCATGACAAGTGGGGGCCTTAAGCGGTAAAAATAACAGGCCCTCAAAATTAATTAGGTAAAAAATAAGGTTATCTAAATCAATTTACTAATTAATTTCAAAATTTCTAACTGTACAACAACTTTCTCCACGTATGACGTATTCACTACAAAATAAACGAACTTGTGTAAAACGAGGTTATTTAAATTTTGATATACAAAACAATTTACATTTTATTACTTTCCTTTTATTGAATTCACAATTCATGTTTTCCTCACCTGGGCATAGCTCCTAAACGGCTTTACCGATTTAACTCAAATTTGAAACTTAAGCTCGTGTTATTAATCACTCGGTACTTTAGTAACTTTTATGGCCCTTCGAGGGGGCGGGGGGTTGGGCCTATTTTCTAAAAAGTCATGTGGGGTATCAAATTAAAGGTCTCGATGAGTACATCTCGTTGGGTAGTGTTTCGGGCAACTAGGACCTAGTGGGCCCCCCCAAAAATGGGGCCCAAAATGAAAAAAAATCATGAAAGGGATCAAATTAAAGGTCTGGAGGAGTAGATATCTTTGGGGTAAGTAAAGGAAGTGTTTGGGGGCAACGCGGGTCATGTGGGGCCTGAAATTATTATTAATTTCCTTTTATTAAATTTACAATTCATATTTTCCTCACCTGGACATAGCTCCTAAACGGCTTAACCGATTTAACGCAAATTTGGAACTTAAGCTCCAGCGTTTACCCAGTCGGTGCCACATAATTTTCATGGCCTGGCGAAAGGGCGGGGGGTTGGACCTATTTTCAAAAAAGTCATGTGGGGTATCAAATTAAAGGTCTTCGTGAGTACATCTCGATCGGTAGTGTTTCGGGTAACTAGGACCATGTGGGTCCCCAAAAAATGGGGCCTATTTTTAAAGAAGTCATGTGGGGTATCAAATTAAAGGTCTTGATGAGTACATCTCGATGGGTAGTGTTTCGGGTAACTAGGAGCATGTGGGGTCCCCAAAAATTGGGCCTAAAAATGAAAAAAATCATGTAAAGTATCAAATTAAAGGTCTGGAAGAGTAAATATTTTTGGGGCAAGTAATGGTAGTGTTTAGGGCAATTAGGGTTATGTTGGGGCCTGGAAAATGGGGCCCAAAAAAAATCATGTGGGGTATGAAATTAAAGGTCTCGATGAGTACATATCGTTGGGTAATGTTTCAGGTATAGAGCGCCATATGGGGCCAAAAATAAAAAAATATACATATGTATATATAAATATATATATATATGAGCCGTTAATTTTGCAAGTGACTTTTCGTGAAACATGAGTTAAAGCTATTTATTATTAACCGCTCAAATATATATTTTTTCCTATAATATGTTATATTATAGTAAAAATATATAAACAATATAAAAATTCTACAGTTTTTAGTCGGTCAAATATATTGTGTAAAACTTAAAATATTTGACCGACTAAAAAGTATGAAATAATAAATAAATAAAAAAAACATTTTTAAAAATACTTTCCTTTATAAATATAGTAATATGCGACTAAAAACTAATAAATAATACTAAAATTATATAATCTTACATTCTTGTATCTAGAGTTTCAGTAATGGTCAATTGTAGTAGGGTTAACTGCAAACGTACTAGATTAGAGATTCAGTAAAGGTAAAATATAGTAAAAGGGAAGTAGACCCCTTATAAATATCATTCTGATAAATTCTATTAATTCTCATAATTAATGTTAATCAGTTATACTTCCATTTATAAGGGGTCTACTTTCCTTTTACTATATTTTACCTTTACTGAATCTCTAATCTAGTACGTTTGCAGTTAACCCTACTACAATTGACCATTACTGAAACTCTAGATACAAGAATGTAAGATTATATAACTTTAGTATTATTTATTAGTTTTTAGTCGCATATTACTATATTTATAAAGGAATGTATTTTTAAAAAATGTTTTTTTTATTTATTTATTTTTCAAATAATTTTTCATAAAATATATTAAAAGTTATTTCATCAATGAAAATTATTTAAAAATTTAGTAACACTAATACAAATACTCGGTAAACCAAATTATTTAAATCTCGTTTGACTTGCGGTGGAAACGTAGCATTGGAGAGTTCAACTAAAGAAACTGGGAAATAAAGAAAATAACAATTTTTTATATTAACTTTCTTCTTGCTTTATTTTTTGCAAATTCATCTACAACTTTATCCGTATTAATGTGATTAAGAATATCTTTTTCTATATAAACAAAATCGCCATATCATTTAATCTGTCTTCTCCCATATTGCTTCTTCAATAATTTTTTACACGTTTATTAGCAACTTCACTTCAGCAAGCAAATGATGGCAAAACAACCGGCGACAATGAATTCACGATTTGTAATACAAGTTTTACCGAATGTAATACAAGTGTTATCAAACAATGTTTAAGAAAACTAACACAACCGGCCTTTTTTTTAAAATTTCCAAAACTGTTCTAGATCTGGATTATAGTTTAGAATACAAAATATAATTCAATATTTATGTGTTACATATAGACTAATCCAACCAGATGAACGTGTTGGCTCATAATGAGCCAAGGACTAATCACTAAAAGTATTATATTATTGTTTAAGGGCCAAACATTCTACATATTCATATTACCTACCTTGTTGAAATTATTATTTATATTTTTGTCTTGTGAGCGAAATATATAAATTTGTATACTTGGTTTTGTAATAAATATGAACAAGAGATATAATGTGTAATGTAAATATAAATCATAACATTTCTGTTCAAATTTAAACTTACTCGTAAGCGACAGAACATCAAAATCAAAGGTAATTGATATATCGATACAAGGAATATTATAGAGTAAACAGTAGAGCATAAAAATATAAATTAATGTAAACAAATTTATTTTTTATCATAATACGTATTTGGTAACACAACACTGTTAATTTTTCAAAAAAAAACTTTCTATTCATTTTCATAATGTATCTTTTATAGAATGTAGCGGAAATTTGTTTTTATCATTTCTATTAATTTTTATATACATATTCCATACCTTTTGTGTTGATATAAAAGCAGTAAATACCATTAAGTATGAATAACATTATCAGGAAATTGTAGTATGTACACATAATGTTAACAAATCAGATAATACTAAATAATAGTTATTAATATATAATCGAATAAAATCCTACATCGACAATTTATACAAAAAAACTCATTTTTACTGAACGGAGGAAATACATAATATGTTCTAAAAATAATACCTTTCATGATGTGTGGCTATATATGTATAAATATTTAGTTTATATATATATATATATCTATTTATGGATATATGTATGTATGTACTACATTTATATATATTAATATATATATATATATATTTGGTATATATATATATATATATATATATATATGGCTGGGAGGCCCTAAAACTAGTGTCAAGCTGAAAAATAGAGAGGTAGACGACCTCAAAGCATAATACCTTAAGAGATGATTCTATCCAACAAAATATAGCATAAGTTTTTATTAACATAGTAAATTTGATATAACATAAACATTATTCATGAAGCGGCGAAAAAGACTTCGCTTTTCGGCATACAACAAAATCAAATCGTCTCTGTAAAGCACTTTATATACGATTTTTACTTTCATTGACTTTTTACTTAGACAGTATAGATATTTAAATGTTTGTAATTAAAATCGTCTTTAGTATTTAGTATTTCAAGCACTCGACGCTTGAAAGGTTCAACATAACCAAATATTCTATATTTTGAAAACGGTCTTCACGAAGAAACAATTGAAGTACATCATTGAAATTATGACCATTATTTTTTAATTTTTCTGTAAATAAATATTTTAAATCTTTATAATCCTCCATTATTAATTTATTATACATATTTGGGATGAGATCACCATACTTCAATATTATTTTTTTTAAACTTTAAGTCCCACAATTAAAATCTGATATATTGACAATGCCGTTTTGATCAAAAGCATTCCAATGGTCCATGTCACTACCAGGAAATCTTTTATCAAATGGTGGCATAGCTTCTCAGTAAATAGAATTATCTCAAACAATTTTTGCATATCATTATTACTTTAATTTTCAAGAATTTTTTTCAATAATTTATCTTTAATATTTGATTTTCTAACGAGTTCCTAGCCCACTAAGTAATTATTTTTAAATAAGTAATTTGAATTTTTAAAGCGGTAACTTTAAAAATTATAACTTTAGTTCCTATTAAAAAATAAATAAATAAAACATTTTTTAAAAATAATTTCCTTTATAAATATGTCGGATCAAATTAAATAAAAACAATTATTTTATTATAATATAATATATTTTATTATTATTATATTATTATTTTAATTTAATATTGTATATTAATTACAAAAAGAAATAGTAGTTATTTTTAATGAAAATTAATAAATTACATAAATTGACCATCGCACGTCACACTTCGTTTACAATTCTAACCAGTGTGTTTCTCAGCAAAACTAATTAATTCTAATTTTATGGCGCTGAATTTGAAAGTGGAGGGGATAAGACAATAGATGTTAAATGTAATTGTATGTGGAATATTTATCCCACACTCGGCAATTCTGACAATTATTCGTCTCGAATAACTTCATCACTCCATAGTTCTTAAAATTCGAATAACTTCATCACTGGTCAGCGACAATGGTTGTTTTATTAGGACCTTCACCATTACCTATTTTAGTTACATTATATCTGTGATTTTTTCCAACATAAGAAATCTTATATGGACCAATGTATTTTGTGGCAAGTTTACCTTGCGTAATTTGGGTCCTTTTTATAGCAACAACTTCATCAGTTTTATATTTAACAGCAGGTTTACGTTTTTTGTTAAATGATTTACGATTTTCTTGCTGAATTTTTAGAATATTTTCTTTAGCAATTTGACGAATTTGATCTCTTTCATTATTTAGCTCAATTAACATATTCTTCTTCTATAATTTTAGCAAGATTTAGGAGCTCCGAATTATATTTAAGTTTCATTTCAACACCTGTTAAAATTTTAAAAGGTGTATTACCTGTACTTCTTGATATAGTTGAGTTAATATATTGTTTTGCATGGTATCAACGTGTGATGGTTTATCTAATGTCAACTTGATTAGCATAGGTATAATTACGCGATTCACCCGCTCGATTTGACCGTTACCTCGCGTACACCGGTGGATATAGAAATATGTAAAATCCCTTGTTCAGCGCAGTAATCTTTAAAATTATTTGCTGTAAAAGCGATTCCGCGATCGGTGATTATACGAGTCGGTATACCAAATATTGAAGCTTGTTTACGTAGCCGATCTATGACTTCATCAGTACCAGTACTTTTAGTTGGATATAACCAAACAAATTTGGTAAAAGCGTCTGTCACAGCAAAAATATGCTTATAGCGTTTTTGTGTCGTTTCAAGAATACCTAAATGATAGGTTTGAAGAGGTTTATCCTCTTTTTCAATTGGGTTCAGGAAACATTCCTGTTTTCCGTGTTTTCTTTCCGATAAAATGCATTGAATGCAATTTTTTATTAATTTTTGAATTTTTTCACGATAATTTGGGATATAATATTGTTTTAACAAGAGATCTTCAGTCTTCCGAACAGCAAAATGTCCTTGTTGGTGTATTTGCCTAATAATTTCATTTTCCATTGACGTTGGGATTACCAACAATCATTGCCTTTGTAAATTTGATAAATTATATCATTTTTCAAAAAATAATAGTCATACTCGCGTTCTTTCAAAATAATTTTTAAAGTTTTTAAATAATCATCTTCTTCTTGAGATTGTTTTATTTGGTGAGTAATGGTCGTGTCAATCGCTAAAATTTCTCTATTCAAAGCGTCCACATGACGCATTTTAGTACCAGAACGGTATTCGATATCTATGTCAAAATCTTGTAAATATAAAGCCCACCGCGCGACTTTCAACGGAACGTCTTTCTTTTTTAACGTAAGTGCAAAAGCGTTGCAATCAGTAATAACTTTAAATTTTTTACCAAGTAAATATGGTCTTCATTTTTAACAGCTTGTACGATAGCCATAGCTTCTAATTCATATGAGTGATACTTCTGCGCGGCGTCAGATGTTTTTCTACTCATATACTGTACCGTACCAGATGAAGTTCACCGTTTTCCGAATTTTTTTGAAACATGACTGCAGCGTAACCGTATTTGGAAGCATCAGTATGAATTTCTGTATATGCACCATATTTAAACAACTGAAGCACGGGCTCTTTGGCCAATTCAGATTTTAATTCAGTAAAAGCACGTAATTGTTCCGGACCAAATATGAATGGAAAATTTTTCTTTAATAGATCGGATAACGGTTTGGCTTTTAAGGCGAAATTTGGAATGAATTTTTGGAAATATGATGCTAGTCCTTAAAAGCTTTGAATGTGTTTGACGTTTTTATTAGGTGTCGGATAATTTATTACAGCTTTAATCTTTTCTGTACCTGGACGAACAAATTCATTTTCAACCGTGTGGCCTAGAAAATTTATTTTACTTTTAAGGAAACTACATTTCTTCCAATTAATTTGCAAACCGTGATCTTCAGCAACTCTCAAAACCGTTTTTAAATCTATAAGTCTTTGCTCTTCAGATTTTGATGGAATAATTAAATCATCCGTTTAAGTTATTACAACTTTAGTATAAATAAATCTTGAAAATACTGCTGGGCTATTACATAGTCCAAAAAGACAGTATTTAAATTGATATTGACTGTTTTCCACAACAAAACTTGTATATTTTCGTGAACTTTTTCGCGTCTTGTAACTGATCTAGCTGATCCTCAATTATTGGAATAGGAAAAAGATCTTTGAATATTTTATTATTTATACGACGATAATCGACACGCAACCGTTTAGATCCGTCTTTTTTATTAACCAATACTACAGAACTCGCGAAATCAGAATTACTCTGTTCTATTATACCATCATTTCTAATTAGACGCTATTTCTAATTTATGTTGATAAGGTAACCTTCTTGGCATGTCGTAAATAGGGATTTCGTCTTGTAATACAATAGTCATTTCTATTGGCGAATCAATTATTTTATTCGGAATATAGTCTTTAATTAAATTCGAAATAGAATTTCGAACTTGAATATTATTAATGTGAGTTAAATCAACTTCATTGTAATCATCTTCGTCAAACGTATAACAATTTAAAAATTCAAGATTAATGTATTTATTACTTTTGTAATTACTTTTATTGTTATCGTTGTTGTTTAAAATAAAGTTTTAATTTGGAAAAATACTTATTTTTCCTTTATTGAATTCGATTTTAGTTTTTTTCAAATAAATTGTTACCCAAAATCATAGGTGGTCTAATAATTTCATTTGGGACGATATAAACTTTCAATTTAATAGTAAAACTTTCGGTTAAAATTAACGTTTATGATTTTATATGGTCCCAAAAATTTGGGATATAATTTTAGACCAGCACCAAATTTGGATCGTTACCAGATTGTTGATGTTATACTCTCTCGGATTTTGCCTTTTCTTGTTATAAGTTTTAATATTTGTTTGTTGTATTTTTAATATGTTCGATTTTGCTTCGTTTCGTAATTCATTTCTGTCGGTGGAAAATTGTTCAACCATAATTTCTTCCAATTGCTCTTCCAACTTAACATCTTCTGAATTTTTCATACAACTGCAAACATTAGTTCAAACGTAGTTTTACCGATACTTCTGTTAATCGTTGAATTTATAGATACTAAGTTTTCGTAATAGTTCGATTATCGTGGCGTTTTGTCGTTCGACTTGACCGTTACCACGTGGAACTCTGGTTTTGATACTGAAATGGTATATTTTATTTTTTGTGCAATATTCCTCAAAATCATTAGATGTGAATGCTATGCCGGTATCTGTGATAATTCGTGTTGGATTACCAAATACATTCTGTTGTAATTCCAATTTCTGTAATACATCTCTCGTTGTAGTAGATTTTACCAGACATATCCACGAACATTTTGTGAAAGCGTCGATTACAATAAATAAATGTGTGTATTGTTTAGATGTAGTAGTCAATCTTCCAACATGATAAGTAAGTAACGGAATATCACCCTTTTCGATAGGATTTAAAAATCCTTCTTTTGTTACCGCTCTTGCTAGTTGATAATATACATGCTTCGCAGTTATTGACGAATGCTTTTATTTTATTGTTCAACTTCGGTATTACGTAATCTTGATTTAAAATGGTTGCTACTTTTTTAATATTAATATGTCCTTTATTATGTACATTTGCAATTAATTCCTGTTACATTGATTTCGGTACAACTAACAAATTGGAACCATTTACAAATTTATAAAGTATATTATTTCTTACCAAAAAATCATCATGTTCTCGTTCTTGAAGAATGGTGGTTACTAATTTGTAAAATTTGTTTTTTGTGCCATTCCAATTTGATGTAATACGCCATTTTTATTTCTCATAACTATTGGGTACCTATTTAACGCATCGACATATCGTATAGATGAGCCTGATCGATGTAGTACGATGCAGTCAAATTCTTGAAGCATAATAGACCATCTAGCATTTCTTGTACAAATATTTTTTTTACTCATAGTTGCTTGAAAAGCTTTACAATCCGTGTATATTTTAAATTTTAATCCGAGCAAATAAACTTCTAACTTTTCTAGGCATCTGATTATCGCTAACACCTCATGTTCATAGCTTGTGTAATTTTTTTGAACTGCTGACGTTTTGAAACTTAAATAAAATACTGGATGAAAATTGATCGATTGCTTTTGTAATAAAATGCCACCATAACCATCAAAGCTAGCGTCCGTGTGCAATTCGGTTTCAAGATTTGGATTAAAAAGTTTTAATATTGGTTCGTTACATAATGTGTTTTTTAAAATATCGAAAGCGATTAGTTGATCTTCTTTAAATTTAAATTTAGATTCTTTTCGTAACATGTCAGATAACGGTTTTGCAATTATTGCATAATTCTTTACAAATTTTCGAAAATATCTTGTTAATCCAAGAAAACTCTGAACGTTTTTGATTGTTGTAGGTTCTGGAAATAATTTTACAGCTTTAATTTTTTCTTCTGATGGTTGGACTGAACCATTTTCTATGACGTGACCTAAAAATTTGATAACTTTACTCAGAAAAACACATTTTTCCCATTTGAAAATTAATCCATTCTGTTTTGCAGTTTGCAAGACTTCTTTAAAAAATTTGACATTATCTTCTTCGTTCCGTGTCGGAATAACCAAATCGTGTATATAAATAATTATAAGTCCATCTTGAATTAGTTTTCGAAAAACTGTGTTTACAAATCGTTGAAAAATTGACGCTGAGTTTCAGAATCCAAATGGAGATTTTAAAAATCCGTAATGACCATCAGGTGTGATAAAAGACGTGTATTTTTGACTATTTTTATGAACATCAACATGGAAAAATACATTTTTCAAGTCGAGTGTTGTAAATACTCGAGCGTTATATAATTTTTCGATTACATCTTCAATCAATGGTAATTGGTAATGGATATCTATATATAATAATTTTACAATTTAATTTTCTATAGTCGACACACATTCTATCCGTACCATCTTTTTTCTTTACCAGCACTAGTAGTGATGCAAAATCAGATTCACTTTCTTTAATTATTTTTCCTGATAGCCAATCTTGAATTTGTGTTTTTACTGATTCACGTTCTTTTGGTGCTAGTCTTCTTGGTTTTTGATAAACTGGTATTTCATTTTCCAGAACAATTTTCATTTCTATTCATAATTTTTTTATATTGTCTGGCTGATAAGAATTTACCAACTGAATTATTAAATTGTTCGTTTCTTTATTTAACGTATTTATTTTTAGATCTTGTTCTTCATTATAATTTAAATCTTTTACTTAAATATTGAAGATGTCGTTTTCCGTAACATCACTACTTTTATTCTCCATTGAATTTTGTAAAATTTTTATATTACCATTTTGTAATATTAAAGTTACATTTTGTAGAAAGTTTTTACCTAGAAGTATGCTATCATTAATCCAGCTATCAGGAACAATATGAAAACGAATATTATGTAATACGTTTTCTAATGAAACTGCAACACAACATGAACCTAATGTTGTACAAGTATTATTGCCAAAACCTTTTAACGTAATTCCTGGTTCATCAAATGAAGAAATTCCAAGTAAACTTTTTATTGATTACTGCATTAGAGAAACAGCACTTCCATTATCGATGAATGCATTGAACGACGTATTTTCAATTTAACGGCGATATGATTTTCGTTAAGGTTTATTTTGTTCACAGTTCCTATTCTTTTATCTTTATCTGATTTTTTTTTTTTGACAATTTGCCGAAATGTGACCGAAGTCATTACAATTAAAACATCGAGAGCTTTTACCTTTATTCGGACAACTATCAGTGGTATGAGATAATGAACCACAATTCTTACACCTTGGATTTTGTTGATGGTTTATTTTCTGATGTGTATTTTTGCCTGAAACTATTGCTGTATACTTTTGTTCGTTATTTGTTTTATGTTGATATGGAATTTGAGTATTTTTTATGTTTGCGTAAATTTTAAATTTGTGTTTTAATTCGTCTATAGCTGTAACTCCAAATAAAATAATTTTATTTGAATTATTATCTGGGATACCATTAATTATGTAAGTAATTAACGATTCTTCATACACCGTTCCATTATCCGCAATTGTTTGCATAGCATAAATATATTCACGATAACTTTCTGTATATCTTTTTTTGGTTATTCTAGCATTTTATGTATTTGTATAATAGACTGTTTTTCTTCAAATCTTTTAATTTATATTTTTACTGGCTTCAACTGCTAGCTTAGCTGCGCCAATTAATAGAAGACGAGCGTATAAATATTTTTAAATGTCATTCCATTTACAAACTTCTGATATTTCTTCAAATTCTTTTATCCAACAGCAATAACTTTTACCACGTTCTCCATTGAATTTAGTAAGACAATCAATTCCAGGTTTATTTTCCAGATTATTAAATAAATTTTGCTCGATCAAATCATCAGCGTCATCATAACTATCAGAATCACTTTCTTCATCAAAACTACTAGTAATATCAATAATATCCTTTGAATTTAAACCTTCGTTATCGTAAGCTTCATACAATCTGTTGATTAAATCGATTTTTAATTTAAATGCTGTTGATAAATTTCTTTGTTGTAGTAATTCTTGTAATTGTTTAATCGTCAATTTCTTGCAGTCATCCATTCATGAAATGTTTTTAAAAGTTATTGTTGGTTACTTAATTTCCATATGACTAAAATATAAAATGGAAATTATTAGCAAAATAACTTAAATTTTTTTAAAAATATTTAATAATAAAAAAAATTTAAATATATTCAAAATATTATTAATCGTTTCAATTTTATTTTCAAATTGTATATTTATTTTATTTTCAAAACATTTATTATATAATTAGTTCATAATTAAAATTCATAGTAACTATTTCTTATTTATTCGTAACACTGTGATTTTTTTTTGTTATTTTTTATAATTTCATATATGTTAAAATTAATTATAATATTTATAATATTTGTTCGTATTTCTAATATTTATTTGTATTTATGATATTTAGTCGTATTTGGTAAAAATAATTATAATATTTATAATATTTGTTCGTATTTATAATATTTATTTGTATTTATAAGGTTTATTCGTAACACGGTAATGTTTATTCGTAACACCGTAATATTTATTCGTAACACGGTAATATATATTCACATTTTATTGTTACCAACTTCAAAGCAATAACTGATTAAAGTTTATAATTTTTAAATATCTAATAAAAATTCATTATATTAACATACTGTAGTATAAAAGAGAATTGTTAACTATTATATTATTACTTTGTTATATAATTACTTTATAGAATTATAATTAAGAGTCAGTTGTGTCTTGACATTCAAACAGCTCATGTTAATTATACCACATGGCGCAGTCATTGTTTTAAAAACTACGCGGTAAATTATAAAAGTTAATTTAAATCAGATGGGTATCCATATCCATGAAAACCCTAAAAAAAATAGAATAGAAACTAAGTTGTTTATCTATAGTGGAAAAAAAAATTAAGAAAAAGTTCAAATAAAAAAGAAAAACAAAACATTTATAAATTTTTGTTGAATACTAAAAAAAGGTTAAAAAAATAAAAATGGACTACATTAAAAAAGATAGAAGTCTTAGTTTTAATGGTAATGTGGCAGAAAACTGGCGGCCTTTTAAACAAAACTATGATATTTTCGAAGTAGCGGCTGAAACCAGCACCAAGCCAGATAAAACAAGAATTGCAGCATTTTTAAATGCCTTAGGAGAAGAAGGTATAGAAGTCTTTAACAACATTGAAATTTCTAATGCTGACAGAGTTATATATGCAAAAGTTAAAGAAGCCATAGAGAACTATTGCATTCCAAAAAAACGCATTGTAAATGAACGCTTTGTATTCTTTTCAAGAAATCAAGAAGAAGAAGAACCATTTGAAATTTTTTTAATTGATACAAAGAAATTGGCATCATCATGTGATTTTGGCGAACAAAAAGAATCACTTATGAGAGATCGTATTGTTCTGATAACAAACAACAAAAAGCTGCAGCAAAAAATGATAGAGAAATGTGAACTCACATTTGAAAAAGCAGTTGACATCTGTAGAGTAGCACAGATTGCAGAAAAACACACAGCGACAATGCAGAAACTAGACAAAAACGTTGTTTATTTGATTAAAGAAAATAAGTATAAAACTTGCAATACTAACACATTTAAAAATAAATTAAATACTAACTATTCTAAGAATAAAAATAAGAATAATGAGAATCAAAATAAAAGAAATATAGATAATTTATTTGTCAAAAATGTAATTCGAAACCCAAATACGCTGAATGCCCAGCTTTTGGTAAAATTTGTTTCAATTGTAATTTAAAAAATCATTTCGCTAATTGTTGTAAAAAATAAAATAAAAATGTATCTGCTATTACTACTACTACTACTACAAATAATAATAATAATAATGTAAATGTTAGCGAAGAACAAAATTTAAATGATTACTTTGCTTATTCTCTTAAGAACCATAAATTAAAGGATACACATATTACTAATAAAGAAAAATCAATAATAATTATTCTAACGAAAAGAACAATTAAAATAAATAAATTATTAATTGATTTTAAATTGGACACTGGGACTTCCGTTAATATTCTGACACTAGACTTATTACAAAAAATAGAAACAAATATAAAATTGACGAAAACAGATTCCTTCCTAATAGCATATGGTGGACAAACAATTCTTCCTTTAGGTACATGTATATTACCATGTATGTTAAAAAATATAATATTTTCATAAAAATTTATAATTATTAAAGAAAATTTTACTCCAATTTTAGGTTTAAATTCCTGTATAAATATGAGACTTATTAAACAAGTAAATTCGATAAAACATGAAAATTCAAAAGAAACTTTTGTCAACAAAAATCGTCATTTATTCCACGGCATTGGAAAATTTCCAGGGCAGTATCACATTGAGCTTGTCCCAAACGCCACACCTAAAGCGAATCCGCCGCGCCGCGTTCTTTTAGGAGTTCGAGAAAAATTAAAAACATCTCTAGATAACTTAGAAAAGTAAGGTATAATATCTAAAGTATATGAACCCAGAGACTGGATTCATAATTTGGTAATCGTAAAAAAAAGATGGTACTTTACGTCTCTGTTTAGATCCTAAAGATTTAAATCAAAACATAAAAAAACACCCTTACTTAATCCCAAATTTAGAAGAAGTTATGTAAAAAATTAATAATGCAAAAATTTTCACAGTGCTTGATAATAAAAAAGGTTTCCATCAGATTGAACATGACACTGAATCATCAAAAGTATGTGCTTTCAATACACCTTTCGGTATTTATGATTATAAAAGATTTTCTTTTGGCATAAAAACCGGCTCAGAAGTTTTCCAAATGTATAATTATAAAAGTTTTGGTGACATACAAAATGTAATAAGATATATTATTCGAATGGTCACAAGCATAATCAAATGCTGTTGAAATAATTAAAAAACAAATCTGCAATAGTCCAATATTAAAATCGTTTGACAAAAAAAAATACAATGTGACGCATCGCAATACGGATTAGGCGCGTGTCTACTCCAAGAAAATTTTCCTATTGTTTATGCTTCAAGAAGCCTATCGGAAACTGAAACCAGATATTCCCAAATCGAGAAGGAAATTCAAGCAATAATATTTGCTTGCAAAAAATTTCACTATTTTATATAATTGTAAAAAGTGACCACAAACCAATTGAAGCAATAATGAACAAAGATATACACAAAATACCATCCTCGAAATTACAAAGGATGTGATTTCGATTGCTAAATTATGATGTAAAAGTAGAGTATTTAAAAGGAAAATACATGCACAGCGCTGATTATATTTCTAGGCATTTTCTTGAAGTCGAAAATAATGAAGATGATAAAGATTTCCAAGAAACACTGTTATCTACAAATATGAGTGATCAAAATCAATATTTATTGGTGAAATTTTAAATAAATTACATGAATCACACATGGGAATAACCAAAACAAAGTTATGAGCAAAGCAATTATACTTTTGGTTAAACATGAATAATGATATCGAAAACTTTATAAAGACTTGTTATATATGCCAAAAATATAAGAAATCTAATTACAAAGAACCAATGATTCCACATGAAATCGCTACTTCGCCATTTGAAAAAGTAGGATGTGACATTTTCGAATATGAAAATAAAAACTATTTAATCCTAATTGACTATTACAGTAAATGGATAGAAATAACAAAACATCAAAAGAAATTATTTTTTTGCGTGGATTAAATTTTTTGCTCAATTTGGTATTCCACAAATTGTTAATCATGGGATTTTGAAATTATAACAAGTTCACCAATTTATCCCAAATCCAATGGACTGTCCGAACGTGCAGTCCAAATCGTAAAAAAATCTTCAAAAAATACACAAATGAAGAAGAAAAATATGTTGCAATGTTAGAATACAGAAATACACCAACCAAAGACATTGACTTATCACCAGCACAACTTTTGATTATCAGAAGAGTCAAAACAAAACTTCCAATCTCACTAAATTTACTAAAACCACAAATAAATTATAACGTAAAAGAAAAACTGAATAAAAAATCACTTAAAATAAAATAAAAAATATTATGACAAAACGGCTAAAACGGAACAGAATTTTATAGAAAACGAAAAAATATTCATTCAACAGAGAAAAGAATGGAAACCTGGGAAAATTGTAAGACCCTACAATTGCTCTTATATAATACAAGACAAACTAGAAAACACATATCGTAGAAATAGCTTGTTCAATCCCGCACTCGTTCGGGTAAAATTTTTAATTAAAATAAAGATTATATTATATAAAAAAAACTTACATATTATATTAAAATTTAAAAAAAATAATGCTAATCATAAAATATATCTTCATAGCTTTTCATAAATAAATACATTAAACTTGTAATATTTCTTTTAAAACTCGTAATATTAAGATATTAATGTTAAAACTTTTAATATTAATATGTAAAACTTGTAATATTAATCTTTGAATTGAATATGTATAATTGTAATATTAGTGTTTTATATATAATAAATAACTGAACTACTCACTATAATTTCAATATAATTTACTCAATAATAATTAAATACATCTATTGTTATATATAGAGTACTGAGGCAGTCTTTACTCACAACTCATTATATAAAGATGTTAAATAAATTAAGTTAAATAAAATTGATATTATTTTATTGTCTATCTTCTTAATTTAAGATGGCGCAGTCGTAATTTATATAATTAATTTTGTTTTTAAAAAATATAAAGAAAAGTTTGTGTAAAAACTTACATAAGTATTAAATAATTAAACGTTAAATAAATGGGTATTTAAAAATAAATAAATTACAAGGAATATTGTTATAGCGACACGTGGTTAAAAATATAAGATTTTTAAACAAAAAATTGGATGGCTGATAAAGAATCAATCCAGATAAAGAAAGAAATAGAATCTGATAGTGGGGACAGTAAAGACCAAAATAGCTCAATAGAAGAAGATAGTTTTGAAAGTACAAATTATATAGAATCTGATTTAGTTACATCTACAATAGAAATTGAGACAATGGATTTCATTGCACCGAAACCGTTACTGATGGACGGTAATTTAGCAGTAAATTTTTCATTGTTTCAAAGACATTTTGAAAAATATATGGTGGCTTCAGAAAAAAACAAAAAATCTGAAGAAATTAAGAAAGCTATTTTATTAAATATCATTGGACAATAAGCTAGAGATAAATATTATACATGGGATATCTCTAGTGAAACCACGAAGACAACAGCAGATGTCTTAAAAGCATTTCAGGATTATTGCAATCCTAAGAAAAATCCGGTTTTTGAACGGATGAAATTTTATAAAACGGTGCAACGTAGTGGAGAACCGTTTGATATTTTCTTAACAAATTTGAGAAATATTGCTGAAGGATGTGAATTCGCACAAAAGGATGAATTTATTCGTGATTTTATCATAGTTGGAATAAAATGACGAAATATTAAAAAATAAGCTAATTAATACAATTGGGTTAACTTTAATTATGGCAATTAATGAATGTCGTATCAGTGAATTGGAGAAAAAACGCAGCTTTGAATTAAAAAATGACGGTGTTCATAAAATATCTGTAATAAATAAAATTAAATTTAATAATAAGTTTAACAATAATAATAAATATATATCTAAAAATCATGATAAAAATAAAAATTTGAATTTTAGGAAAACTGGTGCAAATAATCAGAATGAAGTGAGTTGTGATAGATGTCTTTCAGTTCATGCTCAAAATAAATATCCAGCTTTTGGTAAACTTATGTAAGCTATGTAAAAAACCTGGTCATTTCTACCTAGCCTGTTACAAAAACAAAAAGAGGAATTTTAAAGCAAGTGAAATTACAAAATCTGAAAACAATCAAGATACTGATGGGGTTAATGTAAGTGATTTCAAAACTCTATATTTTGATAGTATTGAGTCTTGCAAAAGTGAACATTTTCAAACACAATGGTTTGAAGAAATTGAAATCCATAACGTAAAATTTAATTTTAAAATTGATACGGGAGCGGAAGCAAATATATTGCCATTAAAATATTTTGATAAAATTTTAAATCGTAGTGATATTTTACCAATACAATTAATTCTTGAAACTTATGGTGGTAACAAACTGCTTCCATTAAGAAAAATGAATTTGTTATGTAAATTAAAAAATAAAACACTTGCAAGATTTCATTATTGTTAATACAAATGCATCACCGATTTTAGGTTTATCAACATGTCGTGATTTTGTACTTATAAAAAATGTAGATTCTATTTCTAAAAATGAAAAAAAATTAATACAAGAAAAACATTCGAATATTTTTTATGGTTTAGGTTGTTTTTCTAAAAAATGTGACTTACGTGTAAAACCGGGTAGTGAACCAACATTTAGTCCCGCGAGACGAATTCCTTTTTCGATCAAGGATCGTTTAAAGAGGACATTAGATAATCTAGAAAAAAGTGCTATTATTGAAAATGTTCCTAGTCCTAGTAGTTGGGTGAGTAATTTAGTTATAGTAGAGAAGAAGAATGGTGATTTAAGACTCTGCCTTGATCCACAAGATCTTAATAAAGTTCTGGTTAATGAAATTTTTTTAATACCTAAGTTAGAGGAGCTAAGAGCTAAGTTAGTTGAAATGAAGTATTATAGTGTCCTTGATTTATGTTGTGGATTTTGGCAAGTCGAATTATCTGAGGCTTATTCTAATATATGTACTTTTAGTACATTATATGGCTGTTATAAATTTAAACGTTTACCTTTTGGTTTAAAAGTATCACCGGAAATATTTCAACAATACACTTCAGAAGCGTTTGCACATTTACCGGGTACTAGCACAAAGT
>CAWUCQ010000020.1:0-28400 GCA_963920725.1 Rhamphomyia laevipes
CAACCCAATGGATTGAAGTTTGAAAACATTTACATATATTCTAAATCATTACATCAACCAAAATATGAATTTCTTAATCAAGTTATGGCAACTATTCCAGAAGTCGGATACTACACCTATTCTTACAACAGTGATATAATTCCACCTGAGGAAGCAAAATCATATTCTATATTTATTTTTGATGATGTCGCATGTGAAAGACAAAATAATATTCGGAAATATTTTTGTATGGGTCGTCACAATAATATTGATAGTTTTTATTTATGTCAATCTTATACTCATATTCCAAAACATCTCATTCGAGATAATGCAAACTTTTTAATAATATTCAAGCAAGATGATATGAATCTTAGACATATTTATACAGATCATGTTAGCAATGATATGACATTTGCACAATTTCATGAAATATGTCTTATTTGTTGGGAAAAAATATGTTTTTTTTAGTTATAAGATAGGGATAGTGAAAAACAAGATGGTTGTTATCGTAGAGGGTTTGATGAATTCTGTTATATAGACTAAGCATATATATAATCAGAACAACTCAACAGCTCAACAGATCTACAGATCAACAGCTAACAGATTAACGGCTCAACAGCTAAACAGACTAATTAAATATAATATACATTAAGAAATATGAATGAGAAAATTATAAAAGATATTATTAGAACTAGTAAAGCAGTAAAAAGAAAATATAGATCTTTAAAATCCGGTCAGGTGGAAGCAGAACATGTATTAGAAGAACATTTTAAACCAATTACATTGCCACTCAAAAATGTTGCAAAAGCATTAGAAGAAAAATCACTTTATCCTGAAATAAAACAAGAGAATTCAATTGGTAAATTATAAAAGAAAAAAAAATCAAGATTTTATTTATTATTTTTTTATTATTTTTGTCAAATAAAGACAAAATGATGATGTTTCTAGTATAAGACAATCAAACAAAACTGATTCTGATGATAATGATGATTATGATAGTGTGGATGAATATAAAACTTTATTTCATTCATCTACTCCTAATAAATTTACATCAAAACATTTATTATCCCCAACATATATAAAACATTTAACTGAGAAACCTAATACTATATCAAAATATTCTTAAATATTTGAATCTACTACTTCTATACCAAAAAATTTTGATTCAACTTTTGGACCATATTTTGATCAAAGTTCTGCTGTATGGAAAATTGGTAATAAACAAATAGTAGTAAAACAAAATGAAATAATTATTGATAAAAGTTCATATAAAAACACAATTGGATTGCAAGAGTTAATATTTATGAAAAATCCAGATACAACTATATATACTGATGAAGACTTAAACATATATAAAAAAATATTAACAGAAACTAATGCACATAGACGTGGATATGATTCAAATCAACAAATAAGAGGAAATAGTGGTAATAAATATAATTTAATAATTAAAATTTCCACATCAGTATAATACTCGAAAGACATCAGAAACATCAACAACATTAGGTAGGGGTCTTATGATGGAACTTTTTAAAAGAAAGCTTGATTATGTTTACTGGGATGATCCAAATGAATTAGTTGACAGATTGCAGTTGTTAGTAGGTTCTCAAAAAGCTGGTCATAATAATCATAATAATGAAATTATTAGTATTTTGGATGAGTTGAGAGAGGCTAATATTATACAATAAAAGGAAATAATTTAAAGAAATCACATCATTTGCAAATATGCCTATAGATAAGTTTGGTCGTACTGGTCAACCAGTCAGAAAACCTTTACGAGGATTAATGGGACCTGCTGGACCTATTGGACCTGTTGGATCTGTAGGACCTATTGGATCAGTTGGACCTATGGGAGCTACAGGACCTTATGGAATTGGATTTATATTGATAAAAATGATTATGACATTCAAAATAAACGAATTGTTAACGTTCACCAGCCAATTCGCAAAAATGATGCTGCAACAAAGGGTTATACTGATGATATAATTGAAAAAAAGGTTAAGTTTGTATTAGATGTTTTACAAAAGGAACAAAAAGCTTTGCTAGAAAAATATGATACATTTGAAACTTTTGTATTTAATCATATAAAAACAATAGCAGATACAAGAAAGGTTGACAATACAATTGTTATTAAGCCTTTTAAAGTTAATACTGAACCAAAGTATGAGTGAAGTTAATCAAAATATGTATATAAATATAAAATCGAATAGTATAATAATCATTTTACATCAAAATGAGTAAGAATGATGTGGTTAACGAATTACATAGACCAGCTCGAAAAAACTTTCACAGACGACGTGTTATTATTAAAGGATTTGATGATCTTTGGCAAGCGGATTTGGTTGAAATGGGTGCATATGCGAAATTTAATAAAAATTATCGATATCTTTTAACAGTAATTGATACATTTTCAAAATTTGCTTGGGCAATTCCAATTAAAAACAAAACTGGTAAAGAAGTAACTAATGCAATGAATACAATATTCAAAACTGGAAGAAAACCTGATAATCTTCAAACAGATCATGGAACTGAATTCTTTAATAAAATATTTCAAGATTTAATACAAAAAAAATATATAAATCACTACTCTACATATAGCTGTTTAAAAGCATCAATAGTTGAACGTTTTAATAGAACTTTAAAAAATATGATGTGAAAAAACTTTAGTTTGAATGGTTCTTATAAATGGATTCATATATTAAACCAACTAATTAATGAATATAATAATAAAAAACATAGAACAATAAAAATGCGACAGTATGATGTTACAAAAGAAAATTCACATATAAAACAATTTACAGCAGGCAAATATAAAATTGGAGATAATGTCCGCATAAGTAAATACAAACATGTTTTTGAAAAAGGTTACACACCAAATTGGACAACAGAAATTTTTAAAATACGTAAAATTCAAAATACAAATCCTATAACATACTTACTTGAAGATTATCAACCTATTGAATGAGGATTCTATGAACTAGAACTAAATAATGTAAAACATAATAACATGTATTTGATTGAAATTTTTTTAAAAATAAATAAGGATAAAGTATTTGTAAAATGGCTTATTTTTTCAAGTCAACATAACTCATGGATAAATAAAACAGAAATTCTAAAATAAAAAACATATTTCTTTTATTCACTAAAATTAGATTATTTCACAATTTCCAATAATGTTCTAATTTATATATAAATATATCAATACATTGACAGATATCAAGACTGGTTGTAGCATTATAAGAAGACCACAAACAGCGAGAGAAGTGATATCCATGTATTGATAGTTTCATTTCATCATAATTAGATAATACTGTTAATAACTTTGGATAATTTATAAATTTTTCTTTAAATTCCTCAAGTACAAAATCATTATATTTATATAAAAACTTATTTATGTTTTCTAATGAAAACGATGATTCATTACACCCAAACAAAAAACACCTAAAAATATGCAATAAAAATTAATTCACAACCAAAAAAATCATCACACATAAATTATATTAAAAAAAAAAAAATCATAGAAATATGCAACAAAACATAATTTGGTCCAGAACCGGCCTAGCCTTCACTACTTATCAGGTAGAAAAATGTTGCAGCGAAACTACTTTTGATTGTGTTCGATAAATATTTTTTCTTACGTAGGCTGCATATTCCTTATGTATTATTATGTATTCTGCGTTGACTCTGCTCGGGCTATTAAATAAAATTTAATTTAGTTATTCACCCCTATGATAGACGTCGACTCGACTCTTGCCTCGCTGGTCGCTTCTCGCCTTGCCATTCGACTCGACCGACGAATAATTTGGTATGGTGTAAGTCGCCTCGCGACTTAGGCGAGTCGAATGTTAAAAAAAACGGCAGCTCGTTGCTTATTATTTTGCTTTATTGGCAGTACAGCTCTTTTTGACATTAATTTTGAAGTTTTTATTAAAATTTTTTGAATTTTATTTTTATGGTGTAGAATTTAAATATAAAGTAAAATAATTTTTATAAAAAAAACTACAATATATTATTGTTAAGAAATTTGTGTTAAACAAATATAAATTAAAAATTTTTTAAAATATTATTTTCAAATTTGGTTGTATTTTGTTGTTAAACAATAAAGTTTAAAAATGAGCAGCATAGAATTATTCATATTCAATCATATTTGACGTTGAAAATAAAATAATTTTAAAATATTAAAAATATATTTTTTTATATAAATATTGCATAATTATATAAATATTTTTATGTACTTTTCTATAATTACAATTTCTATAAAAAACTATTTCTAAAACAATTTCTATAAAAAACTATAAAATCTCACTCAACAATTATTTAAAATTCAATATAGTTTTTTTATAATAACTTAAAAATCACTTTAAAAAAAATTCAAACTTTTTTTACCAGTCGCCCAAAAATTTCTGGTCGAGTAAAACGGCAACTGTAGTCGCCAAAAAGCGAGTCGATGACGAGTTACATCATACTGAATATTCGCTAAATATCTCGCCGGCGAGTGTTTGGGCGACTCATATCATACCAAAGTGTCAAAGTCGTGACGAGACGAGGCGAGAGTCGAGTCGACTTCTATCATAGGGGTTATTAACACCAGAATAATAGGCTTTTAATAAAGTTATATAGTCAAAGCCTACCTTTTAAGAAATAAAACATAGTCCGCCTTAGAAGAACTGCCGGCTAGCCGAAGGCGTACCGCCGTTTTTATTTCACTAACACATGTTCAAGTTTTGTTTGGTTTTCTGGAGTAGCAATTTTAACACAAATAAAGATGCACATTTTTTTTCTGAAGAAGTATGAATAAAGAAGTGTTTTTATTAGTTTATGGTAAGTTAAATTAAAAATATTTAATAAAATATAAATTATGAAGTATTCTGTGAAGTCCTATATGAAGAAATGGTTTCGCCGGCGAATCGAAAGCGAAGTGGTGCCTTAGAGGGAATTGAGAGTAGAGGTAGTGATATCCACGGTCCAAGCGGAAGAAAATAGCAGGCAAATTCGTAGATTGAAGTTTGAACAGCTGATTGTTCTAGACTAGATATATAATATGGAGAAATTAAAAAAACCATCAGCAAATAAGTAAATAAATCTTTGTTTTTAGTTTTGGTAGATTGGTGAAAATAAGCGGGATGGCTTTCAAATACATGTAAGTATATTAAATAAATATAAGTTTAGTAGTGTGACATAGCCAAATTTCTTCTAAAAATCTTAATTAAAAATGTAAACAAACAGCACATTAGATTTTCAATTCAATTTAATTTTTAATTTTATGAACTGGATAATATGTTCTTAATTTTGATTTTTTGGAGCTAATTGTTTTAGTTTAGTGAATTTATTACAAATAAAGCCAGACAATAACACTAATTGGTATATAATTCTTTTTCAAATTTATCAAATAATATTGATGGTGGAATATTAAGAAAACTGTATTTGGACAGCATCATCGTAGAATATTTTAAAAGGAACAGCACGATCACTACGGTACGATCGAAGGAAATAATATTGTAGATGCTGATTGGATTCATTAATTAGGTGTTGCCAAACATCTGCAAAAAATATTTATTGACTGCTATCTTTTATGCAAGTAAATTCCAAATTAATTTGGAACCACTTTGGAATAAATTTCTCCTCCGGGATCTCTGCCTTAACGTGGCGGAGGGGTTTGCGCGCATCTATGAATCCTAGGGCGCGTATCGGCGGTAGCTTGCTACCGGTAGGTCCAACCATGCCGAATTGGCCTAGGAGGAGTTGCCAGACTAAAGAGATTCAAAACTCTCAAGCCAAGGTGCAAGCATCGTGCTGATGGCTGCATGGTACCAGGTGTATCAAAGTGGTATCGCAAGCGATCTCCATAGTGTACCAGGCGACCCCCTACGGTAACCAGCCTTACTTCCGCAAGGGAGCTCTGCGGTCGCCGACCCTTCCTTCTCGCCATACTCGTGGGTTCAAAAATGAGCAACAATTTCAAGAAAAATAAAAAGAAAAAATCCGTTGAGGAAAACTCCTCACCACGTTTAATGTCGTCCTTCCTGTCCATACCGTCTACCTCTATCCCATCCACCAAACTATTATCTGCTGAAGAGAAATCTTCATTGTTATTAAAACCGTCTTCCTTATCTGTATCCCCCACCTTATCCCAAAATCCTTTGTCACCCTCACACTCAGTTGAGACCATAAGCTCTCAACTGGATATTGACCGGATCAACATTGATTCGGACGGTTTCGAGGAGGACGAACTACTTGAAGAAGCTGACGATCTTAACGTTACGGTGGTTTCAGCGATGTCAAAGGCTGTGGAAACTACTTCTACTCCCTCGGAGAACATCGTTGCAACCATTCGGAACGAGAATGAAGTTCGCAGTGGTGTGACTATTAAAACTACTTCGGTAGACGGTGAGTTAGCAAATAATGCACCGTTCACAAAAGTGGTTAGCAAGCGCACCAAGGCGGAACGTATTCGAAATAATCGAAAGCTGTTAAGGAGAGCAATTAAGTCTTTCGGATCCAAGAATCCGACTGACCTGAAACCTGAAGAAAAGAAAAGGCTCGAGTGGGCGAGGACTTTTCTAGCTGACCCCCCGCCGGACAAAGTTCTGACGAGGTAAATCAGAAAAAGAGAATCCGCTCACTAGATGAAGAAAAAAATTAAGCGAAAAGACCACGAAACTTTTCCAGAACACCAATAGTTGCTCTAGACACCCCCCGGGGATTCCACCTTGACGCGGTGGTGGGGCTTAAGTAGGATCGATGAGCGAAGTGGGCGATGTCGGCGGATACTGTAGCTCAGTACAGTATCTGGCAGGTCTAACCATGCCGATAAGGCCACGAGTGAGGTCTGAAAACTAAGGGAATCCACAACAATATGGACCATGGAAATGAAAAAGGACAAATCGCGTGTTGGGATGTCAACACAAGTGTCGTCTGTACCTACGACAGGCGGCGAGGGCTTGGATCCGCAAGGATCTAAGTCGCCAGTAGGACCGTGCATGAAGGTGGAAACAGGCCTTGATTCACGTATTGTTACTGAATTTGATCTAGATGAAGAATTTCGAGCATTGTCGCAATCATCATCTACGACTCTTGATTTGGGAAGTCTAGAGCTAGGGGGTCTGTCGGATTCTAGTTCCGACATGGAAGTTGATGGTAATAAGACCATCATCAATCTGAAAGACTCCACGGAGAAGGAAGTTGGTAAGGTAGGCTCCAGCACCGTACCAGCAGAGACAGCGTTCCGGAAGATTAACCCACATACGGGTGTTGAATCTAGGAACATGAGGAAAGATGCTCTAAACAGAATTAGAAGCGCAAGAAGACGGTTGCAAAAGCTGTCATTAAGAGATCCGAAAGAACTTAGTGCCTGGGACAAGGAAAAACTTGTCGAAGCCAGACACATAGTTGAATCGGTTGAATTGAAAGAACTGGTTAAAGTGTCGACTTCCAATGCGTCTGGTAAGCAGACTAGGGAGGCTGGCACTGAAAAGGTGAAGTCAACATCATCAACCTCCGATGCTTCCGATAAGAAGACTAGGGGGGCTGGTGATAGACGAGTTGTTACGGCATCTCGATCCGGTGCGTCTGGAAAGACTAGGGAAAGAGATGGTCGCGACAACAAATCGCGTACTGATCCGAAGTCTACTGCAGGAAAAGCCGCGGTAGCCAAGGAACAGTACGGGAAGAAGAGAGGAAGATCAGATGACAACATAATGCCGAAAACCCCTAAGAAGGTTAAAGGTATAGCTGATGAACTACAGGTAGCCATTGTGGACGAGGGCTCCCCAGAAGGGAAGTTCGAGAGCGACCAATGGCTTAAGGTTGAGGAGAAAATTCAAGATGCGCTAATCGAGCATTTCGCATCCGGCTCAGCGGACGAAATCCAATTTGATGGTGCAGGTTGGGAAAAAGGGTACAAGATAGTGGCATGTGCGAATAGACTGTCGAAAGAGTTCTTGAGCACTACGCTATGTAAGCTTGATGGTATCTGGGAGGGATCAAGGCTGAGAGCCATCCCGAGAGCCGATACCGTAAAGTTTATGAGGCCAAAGGCGTGGATCTGGGTACCGAAGCCGTTCCAAACGCCGGATAGGTTGCTAGGTTTACTAGCTGGGCAGAATAAAGATCTGAAGGCAGAGGACTGGAAGGTGCTGAAAGTCGATGCTAGAACGGAACGTGGCCAGCACTTCCTGGTTAGCATCAGCAGAGACTCCCTCCCGTTCCTGGAAAAGAACAGATACATGGCTAGGTTTAGCTTGGCGCATGTCTATGTGAGGATGGTGGGTGGTGGTGGACCTGACGATGGAGGTGATCCAGGTAAACCTCCACCACAGTAGGGCTGCAACAGGCAACCTGATCGGGTATATGAGCCAACACAACATCAACGTTGCGCTCATACAGGAGCCGTGGATCGACAGTAGAGGAATAATACAAGGTTTAAGAGGTAAGGATTTTAACCTGTATTTTAAAGGGGGCGTAAGTAGACAAAGATCTTGCATTTTAGTTAATAAAAAACATAAAATGTTTCTTTTAAATGATTTCAGTGATGAGGACAATACAGTGGTAGAATGGGGTAGGAGTAAGATGGATAAGCCTCTACTCCTAGTCTCATCGTACATGCCATTCGACAGCGTGGATCAGCCACCGTCAGAAGTTCTGAGGAGAACGATAGAAAGCTGGAAGTATGATTTACTGATCGGATGTGATGCCAATGCACATCATACGCATTGGGGAAGTACAGACATCAATAACAGAGGTGAGTCTCTTTTAGATTATATTAGCGGTACTAACCTTAGTTTGTGTAACAGGGGAACAGCCCCTACCTTTATAACTAGAAATAGAAAGGAGGTCTTAGACCTAACATTAGCCACTAATTCTAGTTCACTAACGGTAAAGAACTGGAGGGTGTCGGATGAGGCCTCGCTATCCGATCACAGTTGGATCAGATTTCAAATTGATTGTAAGCGGGAAGAAAGGGTCAGTTTTAGAAACCCTCGAAAAGCCGACTGGTGCAAATACAGGGAGACTTTAGATGGGTCCCTGAAGGCGCCAGCCATGGAACGTCTAACGAAAAGTAAAATGATTGACAGGGTGGTTGATGACATTGGCACTCTGATGGCAGATGCCTTTTTTTTCAGTTAAAATTGCGGAAGTGGAAGGTCGTGTTTTTGATTTGCTCTTGTAATATTATTAAAATTTAATCATATTGTATTGGAAATGAAGTGTGTTTATTGTGCATCTAAAATTGAAAGATCTGACTTTAAAATACAGTGTTCAGTATGTAAAGATTTTGTACATGCAAAATGTGCAAAATTAGAAAAAACAGAAATTGAATATTATGAAAAAAATAACATAATTTATAAGTGCAATGTTTGTATCAAAATACGGAGAAATTCCGTTAATAGTGACGATTTTAATACCGATTCTGCTAAAAATAATCAGTTAATTAATTCTCAATCTGGTGAAAAAATCTCTTCTTTACCTTTGACTGAGAGTGCAAATAATGATATTACTCTTGAAACTTTATTTATTCAAAATAATAAATTGCAAGAAATGTTATCGAAAGCTTTAAAAAAAATTGAATATTTAGAAAACAATAATAATTCTCTTACTCAAGAAGTGAAATATTTAAATAATAGAGTTAATGTGCTTGAACAAAAAGCTTTAGTAAATGTAGTTGATATTGTTGGTGTTCCTCTTATAAAAAGAGAAAATTTGAAAAATAAAGTTGTGGACATGTTGAAAGCTTCTGCAAATATTGAGTTGTGTGAAGATGATATTGAATTTTGCTTTGTTAAAAAAATTAAAGACGCTAAAATCAATAATAACAACAGTAATATAAATGATTCTAATATTGTTAATGTTAAATTTTATTCTTCTCTAATTAAAAACAAAATTATGGATAATATTCGCAAAAATAAACCTAAATTATCAGCAGGTTTGTTTGGCTCTGAGTTCAATAACATTAACAATGAAATCTTCATAAATCACAGTCTGACGAAGTCTTCACGTTTATTATTAAATAAAGCAAATGAACTACGACGTAACAAGAAATGTAAATATGTGTGGATAAACAATGGCAGAATTTTAATTAGAAAGGATGATGGTGATAATGCTGTAATAATAAATAATTTTGAGGATTTTTCTGAATTGGATATTGTAAATTAATTATTTTTTTAATTTTAATTTTTTTACACTAATTTCATAAATAATGTTAAATTTAAATAGTCCTCAAAATATTTCAAATGATAGTAATTCCCTCTCTACTTCTAATTATAATAATTGCTTTTGTTTAAACAATATTTGTTCCAATTCTAATTCAAACTTTTCTATAATTCATCAAAATATTCGTAGTTTGCGTCAAAACTTTGATTCATTTTTGGCACACCTCGCTTCTTTAGATCATTTACCGGACATATTGTTTCTATCAGAAATTTGGATTTTTGATAATGAAATTTCTGATTACAATATACCAAACTATATTTTTGCAGCTAACTGCAACAACAACTATGCTTCCGGTGGTGTTGCTGTTTTCTTTAGGAATGACTTAATTTGTGACATTGAAAAAATTTCTTTTAACTCGGCTGATTTAATTGTTGTTAATTGCTCCATTTCTGGTTTGAATTATTGCTTTATAGGTTTTTACAGGTTGCACAAGCTTAGTATAAATTTATTCACCAACGAATTATCTGAATATTTGGATTCTCAGAAAAGTAAAAACCTAGTATTACTAGGTGACTTCAATATTAATATTATGTCTGATTCATCTGAATCTGAAATTTTTTTATCGACTTTAGCTTCTTTTGGTTTTGTTTCTCTTATTAATCAACCAACACGTGTATGTGGTAATTCTAGCTCATGTATTGATTTGATTTTTCTAAGATTGCACAAAAATAATAATGTTATGTATAAATCTGATGTGGTCGATTTACATTTGAGTGATCACAGTTTAATTATTTTGCAATTGGATATTAGTGTTCAGAAAAAAACTTCTTTTAATGATTATGATTCCGAATATATTGACTTTGTAAAATTAAAGGATTTATTAAATTATGAATTTTGGAATGATGTGTATACATGTACAGATCCTTGCGTTGCTTATGACTTGTTTATAAACAAATTAAAAAATCATATCTCATGCTGTACATTTAAAAAGACGAACTTAAATAATAAATTCAAAACCTTGAAACCATGGATGACGAATTCTTTACTAAAAATTATTAAACATAAAAATCAAGTTGGTGCTCTGGTTCGTCGACATGCTCTCAATAATAGATTAAAAGAATTTTACAAGAAACTTTGTCTAACAGTTAAGAACAAAATTACTAGTAGAAAAAATGAATATTATAGTAATAAATTATCAGTAAATCTTGGTAATACTACAAATGAATGGCGTATTGTAAATGAAATTTTAAATAGAAATAATCCTATATCTGATTATGTTATTCATGATGGTGAGTCTGTAAATACAAATTCACTTGATATAGCAAACTTATTTAATGAACATTTTAGTTCAATTACTAATTCTTTGCTAAACTTGAACAATTTTAATAATTCGTATAACTGTGCTAATCTTAATTTAAATGAAAATGATTTTCAAAATAATAGTTTTTTTTTTAAACCATTTAGTGCGTATGAAATACATAATATCATTATGTCACTTAAATCTAGTAATTCGTCTTCATTAGACAGAGTATCAAGTAAGATTCTTAAAAGTATATCCTTCCATATATATGATGTACTTTGTTTTATCTTCAACTTAAGCGTTCAAAGTGGTATTTTTCCTGATTCACTAAAAATAGCAGTGGTTATTCCTTTATACAAAAAAGGTGCCGCTTCTTTAGTTAACAATTATAGACCAATTTCTCTTTTATCTGAATTTTCAAAAATTTTTGAAAAAGGTATTAAATCTAGAATTGTCTCATTCCTAGATAAGAATTCTTTCCTCAGTAATTGTCAATTTGGTTTTCGGGCTGGTTTATCTACAGAAAAGGCACTTTTAAAGTTTTGTGATGAAATTTACTCATCTATTAATGAATCAAAAATACCAGCTGCTTTATTTATCGACATAACAAAGGCATTTGATATGGTCGATCATAATATATTATTGGACAAATTGAATCGTGCTGGTTTTCGAGGTAGTATTTTGAACTGGTTTGAGTCGTATTTATCGAATCGTCGTCAATGTGTGAAGATAAATAATGTTTTTAGTAATATTATGTTTATTGATAGAGGAGTACCTCAGGGATCAGTACTTGGACCATTACTTTTTCTTATATTTATAAATTCTTTATTTAATCAAAACTTTATTGGTATTCCATCTGCTTTTGCTAACGACACAGCTTTGTCATATAAAGTCAATAATCTCTTTGATCTTTATGTCAGTGTAAATCACGATCTACATATTATTGGGCAATGGTTTTTTAATCATAAACTTATTATTAGTGACAAGACTAAGTTTATGATTTTTAATCAGTCCAATATAATCAACAATGAGCTGGAATTATTTTATCATTCACCAAGCTGTCGACAAT
The DNA here is from genome assembly GCA_963920725.1 of Rhamphomyia laevipes. Taxonomy (NCBI): domain Eukaryota; kingdom Metazoa; phylum Arthropoda; class Insecta; order Diptera; family Empididae; genus Rhamphomyia; species Rhamphomyia laevipes. The sequence goes on from CAWUCQ010000020.1 coordinate 12,498, forward strand.
ATAATATTCATAGTCAAATTGGTACTACGTTTAATGCAAATTTGACTTGTTCTGAAGGCTGTTTTGCGATCGATTGTGTGGATAATTATAAATATTTAGGTCTTATTTTTGATTCTAAATTAAAATGGGCCGATCATTCAGCTTATCTTAAGGAATATCTTAATAAAGTTGTCAGACAGATGTACCACCTTAGTTTATACTGCACACAGCAAATTCTACGATTAGTTTACAATGGCCTCTTTAAATCAAAACTTGAATATGGCTTATGCTGTTGGGGTGGTGCTGCTGCTAATAAAATTTCTGACATACTTATTAAACAGAAACATGCTATTAGAATCATCTGTAAAGTCGATCGTAGAACATCTAGCTTCGCTTTATTTAAAAATTTAAATTTCCTTCCTGTAAGACACTTATATTTTTATAAAATATTAAAATTCTTTTGGGAATGCAATAAATCAGAATCAATAAGAAGTAATAATATCTATAATTTAAGATTGAACACCCAACATCTTGCAGTTGTTCCTAAATTTTACAAAATGCACTACTGTCAATTTTATAGCATAACTGCTCCGCGTATATTTAATAAATTACCGATAGATCTAAGAAGTGAGGTTTCGCCAACAATGTTTTTGAAACATGTCAAGTTATGGCTTTTTTCATTTGAACATCAAGCTATTGATCATTTGCTGCATCCATTGATTTAATATTTTATGTTTTATATATTACTTAATTTTTAATTTCCTTAATTCTGTGTTTTGTCTCTTTTCAATCGACCTACAATTTAAAACACGCTTCCACGCACTATTATTAAAAATTTATTTTTCATACAGTGCATTCACCACTTGACTTTCACGTCAACTGAATGTATCTTAACTATCTCAACTCTTAATAAAAAATTTACATTTGAAATATATTTGAGTTTTTTTATTGTATACTTTTTGATTTTTTTGATAATTATTTCTTTAGTTATTATTTAATATTTTTTTGCTTTATTTTTTTTTTGTAATTTTTGATATAACTACTTTTATTTTTATTTTCAATTATTCAATTTGTATTTTTATTTAAAAACTTTTTTAACGTAACTATTATTAATTTGTGATTTTGTATATTCAAAAAGTCCACCAATTCTAATGTAAAATGTAATGCTTTTTTTTTTTTTTTTTTTTTTTTTTTTTTTGGGTTGAAATAAAGATTATTATTATTATTATTATAAAAGCTGTCCTGTCAGTCGGACGAAAAACGGTAGAAAACCACCGTGGTGGAATGCCGAGGTAGAAGAGTGTAGGAGAATTGCAAGATCGCTGCACAACAAAGCAAAAAGGGAGAACTGTATAGTGAACTGGGACAACTATAAGGAAGGTCTAAAGAAGTTTAAGTACACAGTAAGGAAAGCCAAAAGGCAATCATGGAAAATGTTCTCTGAATCAATGGAAGGTGTCAATGAGACAGCAAGACTGAGGAAGTTATTGGCGAAGGAACCAACCGTTCCGAACTACATAACAAAAGAGAATGGAGAATGGGCGGAATCATGCCAGGATACACTGGATGAACTGATGAAGGCCCATTTTCCAGGCTCCCGACCAGTGGACAATGAGTGCACACATGAAGGGACAGGAGGCTCACAACAACTTTGGGAGTTAGCCAAAGCTATTGTGACAGAGGAGAAGGTCGTATGGGCGATCAAATCATTCGCTCCATATAAGTCACCAGGTCTGGACGGTGTTCGACCGATTATGCTGCAAAGGGCCCCTGAATCGCTGGCAAAATGGTTGGTAGTGATTTTCAGGAGCTGCCTATATATGGGGTACATACCGAGAAGCTGGAGAGATGTGAGGGTTATATTCCTACCAAAAGCCGGTAGGAATAGCCACACTACGGCAAAGGACTACAGACCAATCAGTCTGTCATCCTTTATGCTAAAGGCAATGGAGAAATTGGTGGAGGTCCACATAAAAAGCAACTGTCGAGATGGCTCTCTTTCGACAGCACAACATGCTTATTGGAAGGGAAGGTCAGTAGAGACGGCACTGCATAATACGGTGTCGCAAATCGAAACGTCGCTGAATTATAAGGAGTACACATTGGCAGCGTTCCTTGACATAGAAGGAGCGTTCAACAATGTCAGGACTGAAGCCATTGAGAAAGCGCTGGGTGATGCAGGTGTGAACAGAGGTGTTGCAATCTGGATTGGCCAGATGCTGAAGACAAGGAACATAACGTCAAGTTGGGGCACTAGTGAAATAACACTATCTGTAACCAGAGGCACACCACAGGGAGGAGTGCTATCGCCATTTCTGTGGTTGCTGGTAATGGACAGTGTCTTGAAGGAATTGGAGAGGAAAGGGTATAAGGTTGTTGCATATGCAGATGACCTTGTGATTCTGGTAAGTGGGAAATTCCTGGATACTATCAGCATGTTGATGGAAAAGGGCCTCAACATAGTAGCGAAGTGGACTGATAGCTGTGGGCTATCAGTGAATCCAGCCAAGACAGAACTGGTTCTTTTCACCAGGAAGAGGAAGATTCCAGTCTTTAAGCTACCGTCGCTGAACGGAGTGGAGCTGACACTCTCGAGCAGCGCGAAATATCTAGGAATTATATTGGATTCCAAACTGAACTGGAACAAGAATGTTGAGGAAAGGGTGAAAAAAGCAACCACTGCATTATTTACATGCAAGAGATTTTCAGGGATGAAATGGGGAATTAGGCCGGATATAGCATACTGGCTCTACATCAGCGTCGTGAGACCTATACTCATGTACGGTGCGCTAGTATGGTGGCCAGCAGTGGAGAAGAAAACGGTGATGAGAAAGTTGGAAAAGGTACAAAGGATGGCGTGCATAAGTGTTACGGGAGCTCTTCGTACCACACCAACTAAAGGCATGGAGATCATTCTCGATCTACACCAAGTGAGCGAGGTGGTTAAAAACAATGCAGCGAAGTCGGCATTGAGACTTCGTGAGTCCAATGCCCTAAAATTTAAGCCGTATACACATAGTGGTATACTGGAAGAATATCAACTAGATGCTAGAGGAGTGCAAACAGACTATATAGTATCACAGATGTTCTTTGAGAAAGATTACAGCATTCGAATCCCGACAAGGGATGAATGGAACGGAGATCTGGTAATACCGGAGAATGGGATTGCTATATTTACGGACGGATCAAAGACAACCAGCGGAACTGGTGCGGGTGTCTTCTCTGAAAAACTAAATATAGAGGAATCAGTGAGGTTGCCAAACCACAGCAGTGTGTTTCAGGCGGAGGTGCTAGCAATAGAATATGCGGCCTCACTAGCAACGATGAAGGTGATATCACACGAGGATATTACAATCTACGTCGATAGTCAGGCTGCCATCAGGGCGCTTGATTCAATGGTAATAAAATCAAGCTTGGTTAGGAGATGCAGAGCTGTGCTTCAGACACTCTGCAGAATTAGTACGGTAAAACTTTGTTGGGTACCAGGTCATTGTGACATATACGGGAACGAGCAAGCTGATGAACTGGCTAGGAAGGGCTCTGAAAAGGATATAGAGGTCGCTGATCAATCTATTCTTGCCCCATTGGGTGTAGTGAAGAAAGAGATTGACAGAATCACAGAGAAGAAGGTGGCTGAAATATGGTTCAATACCAACACCTGTCAGGTGACCAAAGGACTTTGGCCAGAGAGGAACCTTAGCAGGACAAAACTGCTTTTATCACAGAACAGGAACAACCTGAGAATGTCGGTGGGCATAATAACAGGGCATTGCCTATTAGGAAAAATGGCTAAGAGGTTGGGGCTAACCACGGTGGACTCATGCAGAGGGTGCCAAGACTTGAGTGTAGCGGAAGATATCAGTCACATGCTTTGTGACTGCCCTGCATTAAGCAGGAGTAGGTATCGCATTTTAGGTAACTACCGTTTCAATGGACTTGAGGAGTTGGTAAGGATCCCGGTCAGGGATCTGCTAAGGTTTGTTAAGAATGCGGGGTGGCTTGAACAGCAGTAGAGGGTAAAGATTGTTGTTACAAGGGGATACCTATGGGCCAACTAGTGGCCTAGTGTTGGGGATATAATCCCCCCCCTTACTAACTAACTAACTAACTGCTCTAGACAAGTTATATGTGGCAATTAGAGATATGAGTGTCCCAGATCACAAGATCTCGCCAGAACGCTGGTTGTTGGTGGAACCTGCAATAACTGTCCATCTCATTGCAGACCCAACAAGCTTCACGGAAGTAGATTCATTTACTATCCTTGCGAGATTCATTTACTATCCTGGGTTTTTATACCGGACCCTGTCTACGAGGACCATAAAATCCTCGAATAGCTAAAAAAGCAAAATTCAGGAGTTCCGATGGCTGGACTTAATATAGAAAGAAAAGATCTACCAGTAAAAGGAGGACAACGCTTCCTTTTATCGTGGGGCCGAGAGGCGATTCCGTCCCTCAAAGAAAGAAATTTTAAGCTATTTCTAGGCTGTGGCTTCATCACTATGAAGATGCCGCAAATAGAAATAGTGGAAGATAGTATAGAGAAGAAATGATGAAGGTTATTCAAATTAATCTTCATCATTGCAAGGCTGCATCAGCCAACCTGCTGCGGTTACTGGTGGACAAGCAGATTGATGTAGCCCTGCTGCAAGAACCATGGATGCACAACAACAAGATCCAGGTTTTAGAAACACCAGAATACAGGTTGTTTTACTCAGATATAGGTAAGATTAGAACTTGTATTTTACTAGAAAGAATATTAATATGTTTCTATTGAGTAATTTCAGCAATGGAGACCAGACAACGATAAGATGCTAGGGGACTGACGGTAATAGTCTTATCTTCACGTCCGCATACTTCGCATCAGACTCGGATGAACCACCAGCTCCAATCGGGTTCATAAACTTGATTAGGATGGTTAAAAATGCAAAACTAGATATAATTGTAGGGTGCGATGCTAATGCTCATCACTCACAATGGGCCAGTAAAGATACAAATGCAAGGGGTGAGTATTTATTTGGATTTCTATGCACTACTAACCTACTAATATGTAACAAAGGTGTCGAACCTTCTTTTGTCATTAGAAATAGGAGAGAAGTCTTAGACATTACTCTAATATCAGACTCGGCCAAATTTAAAGTAGAAAATTGGTTAGTTTCGGATCTAGAATCTTTTTCTGACCATAGAATAATCCTTTCTCAAAATAGTTGGTGATGAAATTAAGACGCCTGTTAGAGGTGTACTAAGTCACGCGTCGGATATTGATGAGGAGGTTGAAGGTTTAACGAAAATATTTACGAAAGCGTACGAATCGTCCTGCCCTGTCTCAAATAAATCCGCGAAGGTTGGACCAAAGTGGTGGTCCAAAGATCTCGAGATTCTGAGGACGAAGGCAAGACGGCTTTTTAAAAAAGCGAAACGAACTAATACAGAAACGGACTGAGACGAATATCGTCTCAGTCAAAAACAATTTAAATCATCGCTTGGCCACGCTAAACGAAGCTCATGGAGATGTCTCTGTGAGGATATTGAAAATACGAATGAAGCTTCTAGGTTGCGGAAAATCTTAGCGAAGGATCCTGAAGTGCCAGGTTATCTTCAAAAAGATGACGGAACTTGGACGGAAAGCAGTCAGGAAAGTCTTGATTTGCTGATAAAGACTCATTTTCCAGGGAGTATCACTTAAACTAGGAACGATAACCCACAAGTGACTACTCTGAACTTGGAAAATGACTTCCCGTCACAGATCGTGATTTTGAAAAAAGTAAAGCACGCTATTATGTCGTTTTCCCCTTATAAATCACCGGGGCCTGATGGGGTGGCGCCAGTCATGCTACAGAACACCATGCCACTAATTGGTCCTTCTCTAGTGAGGATCTTAAAAAGTTGCTTAATTTTGGGACATATTCCGAAATTGTGGCAAGAAGTTAGAGTTACCTTTATTCCTAAGGCTGGTAAGCCAAGTAATACCACGCCTAAGGACTACAGACCCATTAGTCTTTCATCCTTTTTGCTGAAAACAATGGAACGACTAATGGATTACCATCTTAGAACAGTTCTAGAAAATAAAAGTCTTTCGAGCACTCAGCACGCTTATATTAAAGGAAAATCGGTGGAGACTGCTTTGCATGAGGTAGTTTCCACCGTGGAACAATCTCTCCTACTTAAAGAATACACCTTGGCAGCGTTCCTAGATATTCAGGGTGTCTTCAATAATGTGAGGATGGATGCAATCGAGAACGCTCTTTCAAGAATGGATATTAATCCACTCGTGATAAGATGGATTGCATCAATGCTTCGGTCGAGAACTGTTAATTCGTCCTTGGGAACAGGGAAGATAAAAATAACTACCACCAGAGGCACTCCTCAGGGTGGACTTCTATCCTCACTTCTTTGGCTTCTGGTGGTTGACAAAATTTTGCAGGCGCTGCCGGGCTTAGGCGTAAAGGTAGTTGCATACGCGGATGATATAGCAATTTTTGTATGTGGAAAATTTCTAGATACATTAAGCGACATCTTGGAGCGACATCTTAAGCGACATCTTGGAGGCTCTAGGAAAATGGACTAGGAAATGTGGATTAAACATTAATCCACAAAAGACAGAACTTGTGCTTTTCACAAGGAAAAGGGAGAAACTGTTTAAGCATCCATGCCTAAATGGAGTATCTCTTACCTTGTTGGCAGGTGCCAAATACCTGGGACTGTTTTTAGATCCCAAGTTGAACTGGAAACTTACTATCGCGGATAGAGCAAAGAAGGCCTCTAATGCTTATTTTGCATGTAAGAAAATGATAGGAAAAACATGGGGACTCACTCCAAAAATTTTCCACTGGATGTATACGTCCGTAATAAGACCTGTTCTTACATATGGTTCGTTAGTGTGGTGGCATGCCCTGGAAATTAAGTCGAATCTCGCGCACATGACGAAAATACAAAGAATGGTTTGTATCGGAATCACTGGAGCCATCAGAACTACGGCTACTAGAGCTCTAGAAATGATAGTTCATATACTTCCGATAGAATTGTATGTTAAATCCATGGCAATTAAAAGCGCCCTCAGACTAAGAGAGTCTGGGCAATGGAAATTATCTAGAAAAGGACACGGTAGGGTACTAGCCGACACCATGACGTCGGCGTTACCCAACCTTACTGATTATGTAACTCCAGCTTTCAATTTTGACTTGTTCTATAGGATAACAATACCGCGGAGAGAAAAGTGGGACTGTAATAGTGTCACGACAAGCTCCGAGGTAGCTGTGTATACGGATGGGTCGAAAATGGAAGCAGGAACGGGAGCGGGTGTATACTCGCTTGACCTAGATCTCGGCGAATCATACCGGTTACCCGATAATTCGAGTATTTTTCAGGCTGAGATCCTAGCTATTTTGAAAGCGGCGCAAAAGCTGCTTGATAGGAACCTGAACTTCCACAGAATATCTATATATGTGGATAGCCAAGCTGCTATCAAAGCAGTTGGATCCTATTAAACGAAATCCAGACTGGTGCGACAGTGCCAAGGGTTGCTCAATCAATTGGCACAAAAGCACGGGTGAGAATATGCTGGGTTCCAGGACACCGCGGCATTGAAGGGAATGAAAATGCGGATTCATTTGCTTGGAAAGGGGTTGAAATGTCTCTCGAGCATATTTCCACGCAGGTTAGCTGTCCGATTGAATCTGCGAAACTATCAATTGATTTAGCTATCCATTGATTTGATAGAAATATCTGCAGGAAACTAATTGGTCTCCTTACTGGTCACTGTTGGATCGGTAAACACGGTACTCACCTTGGAATTCCCATGGACAGCTTATGCCGCTGTCACTGTTGGATCGGTAAACACGGTACTCACCTTGGGATTTCCATGGACAGATTATGCCGCTGTGGGGGTGAAACTAAAGAACCCACACTGGAACATCTAGTGTGTGATTGTGAAAGACTTGCGCGCGTCAGGTATCAATGCTTCGGACGTGACGTATTGCACGGTTGGATGTCTCTTTCAACACTACCTTTATGGAGAGCTATTCTCTTCATAAAGATAAGTAGAATTTTTGATAGGATTGATGCTTAGTTTTTGAACCTTGCATAGGGACCACAATGGATCCATCGAGATCTCTCGTGATGCGTGTTGAACTTGTATCTTCACGCACCCTTCTTAACCTAACCTAACCTTGGAATAAATTTTCATTCACTGATGTTCTATTATTAGACAAATTTTGCATTCAACTTTTTTATTCAAATTGGATTCAATTATGATATATATTTCTGATTCAATTGGGAATTTAAAATGATCTAATTCTGATTCAGAAATGAACTAAAATTGAATCCAGATTAAGCTAAAATTCATTCCAAGTTGAACTAATTATTATATAAAAATGAACTAAAATTAAATTAAAAATGAACTAATTTTGTTTACAAATGAAGTAAGTTAGAATTGATAATAGTGTAAATAGTGTAATAGTATAAATTGTAAATAGAATTCCGGTGTCAAAATTTTTTGATAATATTTTATTACTAGAAAATACTATTTTAAAGATAATATACAAATTATTCACACTTGGGAAATATCTCATCCTAGAAATTTATTATCTTTGCAAAAAGAATTTGAAATCGTAAATTTTAACCAACTCGAAATTTCTGAGAATACCAACAATATGGCACAAGAAAATATTGACCAAATGGTTTCTCAATTAATTCGGCTATTTTCAGGTTCAGTAGATTCTTTAGGTACTGATTTACAAAATTACCTAGAATGTTGTAGACAAGTAAAGTCTTGCATCAAAATTTAAGAAAATACAATATTGTTTTTAAAACTACTAATTACTAGCGGAGATATGGTTACATTGTTATGGAAAATAAAATTTATTTGCTAAATGTAAGAAAAGTGCAGGTATTGAATATTAAACTGATTTCGAATTAGCTGCAATTATTTGATTAAAAACAGGTGTTCTAAATCCCAACATAAGACAATATTTAATAACAGACTCGGAAACCGGTCTTCAGGAAATAGTTAGTTAGTTAGTAAGGGGGGGATTAATCCCCAATACTAGGCCACTATTTGGCCCATAGGTATCCCCTTGAATAACAACAATCTTTCCGTCTACTGCTCTTCAATCCACTCCGCATTCTTAACAAACTTTAACAGATCCCTGACCGGGATCGCTACCAACTCCTCAAGTCCATCGAACCGTTAGTTACCCAAGATACGAAACCTACTTCTGCTCAATGCAGGGCAGTCACACACCATGTGACTAATATCTTCCGCCACACTCAAATCATGACACCCTCTACATGAATCCACAGTGGTGAGCCTCTGTGTAATGGCCATCTTCCCTAAGAAACATTGCCCTGTTACTATGGCTACCGGCATTCTTAGGTTGCTCCTGTTCTGCGATAAAAACAGTTTTGTTTTACTAAGGCTTCTTTCCGGCCAAAGCTCTTTTGTCACCTGACAAGTATTGCTATTTACCCATATCTGCCTTACATTCTTCTCCGTAATCCTGTCAATCTCTTTCTTCCCAATCCTAGTGGGACAAGAATATATTGATCAGCGTCCCCTATATCCTTCTCAGAACCCTTCCTAGTCAGTTGATCGGCTTGCTAGTTTCCATATATGTAGCTATGACTAGGTACACAACACAGTTTTACCGTACTAATCCTGTAGAGTGTCTGAAGCACTTCTCTACATCGCCTATCCAAGCTTGATTTGATTACCATCAAGCGCCCTGATAGCGGCCTGACTGTCGACATAGAGTGTGATATCCTGGTTTGATATCACCTTCATAGTTGCTAGTGATATTAAACCACTAGTGTGGTTCGGAAACCTCACTGATTCTTCTATATTTAGTTTTGTTGAGAAGACACCCGCACCAGTTCCACTGGCTGTATTTGATCCAACCGTAAATATAGCAATTTATCTCTCCGGTATTACCAAATCCTATTCCATTCATCCCTTGTCAGAATTTAAATTCTGTATTCTTTCTCAAAAAGCATCTGTGGTACTAGATAGTCTGTCTGCACTCCTCTAGTATCCAATCGATATTCTGCCAGTATAATACTATGTGTATACAGCTTAAATTTTAGAGCATTGGACTCACATTGTTTCCATGCCGCCTTTGCTGCGTTGTTCTTAACCACCTCGCTTACTTGATGTAAGTCAAGAATTATCTCCATGCCTTTAGTTGGTGCGGTGCGAACAGCTTCCGTGACACATCTTTGTACGCCAATCTTTGTACCCTTTCTAACTTTCTCATCACTGTTTTCTTCTCCACTGCAGGCCAGCATACTAACGCACCATATATGAGTATAGGTCTCACGATGCTGATGTATAGCCAGTATGCTATGTTCGGTTTAATACCCCATTTCTTTCCTGAGAAACAACTGTTGCCGTTTCACCCATTCATATTCTAATTCAATTTGGAATCCAGTATAATCCCTAGGTATTTAGCGCTGTTCGAGAGTGCCAGCTCCACTCCGTTCAGCGTTGGTAGATTAAAGACTTGGATCTTCCTTTTTCTGGTGTACCTCTGGTGACAGATAAACTTACCTCACTAGTACCCCATCTTGCCATTATGTTTCTTGTCTTCAGCATCTGGCCAATCCAGATTGTAACGCCTCTATTCACGACTGTATTATTCAGCGCCTTCTCAATAGAATCAGTTTTAACTAACATTGTTGAACTCTCCTTTTATGTCAATGAACGCTGCCAATGAGTACTCCTTATTATTCAGTGATGTTTCAATTTGTAACACCGTATTATGAAGTACCGTTTCTATTGAAAAAACTTTCCAATAAGCATGTTCACCAGTCGAAAGAGAGCCATCTCGATAACTGGTTTTTATATAGACCTCTACTAATTTCTCCATTGTCTTGAGCATAAATGATGACAGTTTGATCGGTCTATAATACTTTGCTGTAGTGTGGCTATTCTTACCGGGTTTTGGTAAGAATATAACTCTTACATTTCTCCAGCTTCTCGGTACGTATCCCATATATAGGGCAACTCCTGAAAATCACTACTAACCATTTTGTTATCGATCCAGGGTCCCTCTGCAACATAATCGGTCGAATACCGTCCGGACCTGGTGATTTATATGGAGCAAATGATTTGACCGCACATACTTCCTTTTCCTTTGTCATAATAGCTTTCGCTAGATTCCAAAGTTCTTGCGTGCCTCTTATCCCTTCATTTGAGCACTCATTTCCCACTGGCTGGGAGCTAGAGAAATGGGCTTTCATCAGTGTGTTCAGTGTCTTCTGGCATGATTCAGCCCATGTTCCATCCTCTTTTGTTATTTAGTTCGGAACTGTTGGTTCCTTCGCCAATAACTTCCTCAATCTTGCTGTCTCATTGACCACCTTCCATTGATTCACAGAACATTTTCCATGATTACCTTTTGTCTTTCCTTACCATGTATTTTAACTTCTTTAGACCTTCGTTATAGTTATCCCAGTCAACTATACAGTTATCCCTTTTCGCCTTACTGTGCAATGATCTTGAAACTCGTTTACACTCTTCCACCTCGACGTTCCACCAAGGTGGTTTCTTACCGTTCTTCGTCCAACTGATAGGGCAGCTCATGTCAAAGGCATCTGCCATCAGAGTGCCAATGTCATCAACCACCCTATCAATCACTTTACTCTCCGTAAAATGTTATCTCGCTGGCGCCCTCAAGGAGCCATTTAAAGCCTGCCTATATTTACACCAGTCGGCTTTACGAAATTTCTGAAGCTGACCCTTTCTTCCCGCTTACAGTCAACCTGAAATCTAATCCAACAGTGATTGGATAGCGAAGCCTCATCCGACACCCTCCAATGGCTTACCGTTAGTGAACTAGAATTAGTGGCTAATGTTATGTCTAGGACTAAGGTTAGTACCACTAATATAATCTAAAAGAAACTCATCTCTGCTATTGATATTCTTACTTCCCATATGCGTATGAGGTGCATTGGCATCACAACCGATCAGCATATAGTACTTCCATTTCTCTATAGCATTCCTCAGAACTTCTGATGGTGGCTGATCCACGTTATTAAATGGCATGTAAGATGAGGCTAGGAGTAGAGGTTTATCCATCTTACTCCTGTTCGATTCTACCGCTGTGTTATCTTCATCACTGAAATCATTTAAAAGAAACGTTTTAAGCTTTTTATAAACTTTTTTTATGCATGATTTTATCATCAGATCTTCCTCTCTTCTTCACGTACTGTTCCTTGGCTGCCGTGGCATTTACTGCGCTAGGCTTCGCTACAGTACGTGATTTGTTATCGCGAACATCTCTTTACTTAGTCTGTTTAGCAGACGCACCGGATCGATATGCCTTGAAAACTCGTCTATCACCAGCCCCCTAGTCTTATCAGACGATCGGAGGTAGATGACGACGATTTCGCGTTCTTAGTGTTAGCCTCTCTAGTCTGCTTATCAGACGCATTGAAAGTTGACAGTTTCACTAGTTCCCTCAGGTCAAATGATTCAAGTTGGCTTCGACAACTTGTTCCCTGTCCTAGGCACTTAGTTCCTTCGGATCTTTCAGCGACAATTTTTGTAACCGTCTTTTAGCGCTTCGGATCCTGTTGAGAGCATCTCTTCTTATTTTCCTGGATTGAACCTTGTGTGCGGGTGCTGGAGCCTACCTTATCAACATCCTTCTTTTTAGAGTATTCCATATTAATGATGGTCTTGTTACCATCACCTTCCATGTCGGAACTAGAATCTGTTAGACTCCATAACTCTAGATTGCCCAAACCAAGAGTGGTAGACGATGATTGTCACAATGCTCGCAATAGATCTAATTCAAAATCAGTAGCATTGCTGCGTGCATCAAGGCCTTTTTTCATCTTCATACACGGTCCTACTGGCGAATTAGATTCTTCCAGATCCAAGCTCTCGCCGCCAGCCGTAGGTCAGGCAACACTTGTGTTGATATCCCAACATGCGAATTAACCATTTTCTTGTCCATTGATTTTTTTAGTTTTCAGACCTCACTCGTGGCCTTATCGGCATGGTTAGACCTGCCAGGTACCGTACAGAGTTACAGTATCCGCCGACATTACCCACTTTGCTCATCGATCCTACTTAAGCCTCACCACCGCGTCAAGGTGGAATCCCCGGGGGTCTTCAGGAAATACTGGATAAAATTCGATGAAACCAATTCTCCAAATAATATGATTATGTTAAATAATTTTCCACCAACAAGTAATACACTAAATACAGTTTATTACCCACAAAATACATATCAACAGCCACTTATATCTTCAAATATAATTAATTATTCCCAAGCCCCTTGGCAATCCCAATACAGTAAGAACTCGTCATTTACTCAGCCAATTAAAATTTATCATCTACAATTTGGAATTCAAATCAAACTAATAGGTTTACGGAACATTAACCAAGAATTAAATGTGAATATTGTTCTAAATTCATACATACGAATGTAGAATACGAGGAATGTAGAATAGGAAAAAACACGTCATTTTGTATAATTTGTAAGGGTTATGGACACATTGTTCAAAACTGTCCACAATTATTACAAATGTAAATTTTGTATCTGAAAACAAAAAAAAATATTCACAAAATAAACGAGAAAAAAATCTTACAATTCTAATCGTCCAAAAACAATTTTTGTTTAAGAATTGGTCATAAAATAGATGATTGTTATACCAAAAAAACGTTGGGAGGAGAAAAGAAACCAAGAAAAAAACTAAATATTGGTCGGGAAAATGCAGTAAAAATATTTGTTCTTCCGACAATAAAAAATCAAATAAAAACATACCCAAAACTTCAAGTTTTCAATTTAATCAAAATGATATTCTTGAAATATCTCTAAATATATGTAAAATTCCAAATCCTAAATTTCTGATATATACAGGCACAGATATTAACCTTATATCTCAAAGAGCACTGAATACAAATGTTATAATTGATAACACTAATATTATACAGATAAATAGATTTTTCTCTAACGCATCAATTCTGGGATCCATTCAAGCCACAATACATTTAGATCCACTAATACGTAGAATGTAATTTTCATGTTGTACAAAATCTTCAATTTCAAATTGTGTAGGTATACTAGGAAAAGAATTTTCTTATACTATTATATAAGATCCAAATAAATAATTAACTTTTTGTAATGATTCAGATACTAAATTTAAAGAGTTGGGTTTAATTAAAAAATGAATTTGTCGGAAACAATATTTCTAATCATTTAACTTCAACGTTAGGATCGGTAAGAATGCTAAAGCATAATGTCTTCTTAAAAAGTTACCAATAAATATTAATAAATCTAGTTCAGATATATCTCTAAATAATAATTCCATATCATATTGAAGATATTTTGAAAACTCTAAAATTTAAATTTCTGATGATAATGAAAAAATGAAAATATAGAATTTTTATAAATATATTAAACATTTCGGAAAAATGTATTTCAAAACCAGAAAATTCTGGGAACTACCAAAAATTCCATATTGATTAAAATAATATTGAAGATAGATATGTATACCCCGCGCATGGGATGAAATCTCTAAAAACCTAAAAACTAAATTTAGTAAATACCACATTTTCTTCAGAACTACTATTAAACGTAACAAATAATAATTATACAGAAAATTTACTGGCACAAAAATACAATTAAACAAAAAAAATCGATAATGAAACTAATATTATAATTCCTTCCCGTTCAAAGGTAGTAGTAAAGTAAAATGACCCTGACAATTCTGACATGGCCTGACAATTCTGACAATGTTTTTACAAGAAATTTTACCTGGAGTCTATCTTGCGAGTACTCTTTGACTTTGTAAAGTAGTAAATGGAAATGTTATTATTAGCGTAGCAAATACTAATAACACTAATAATATAGAAATTATTTTAAAAAATCCAAAAGCAAATTTTGATTTATTATCGAACTTAAATATTAACTCGTTAAAAAAAAACGCATTTATCTATTAAATAAATCAGCAAATAATGAAAATAATAGTTTTACAAATCGATATCAAAATTTATTAAATGAACTTACAAAATGGTTTAAATCATTTAAATCACGGACAACGCGATTCAATTGAAAAAATTGCCAAAAATTATTTAGATATTTTCCATTTAGAAAATAATAAACTTAATTATACAAGTGTACTTCACAAGCGAATAATCTGAGTTTTCTCTCTACCAATTTTCAAAAGGATATTGCTAACATTGATTCTTCAAACAAAATATCTATCAAAAATTACGAAATTATAGCAGCTAAATTAATATTTCAGACAGATTCCTTGCACTCTACTCTAAAAAGGTTAAAATTAACATCAGAAAGGGAACTAGATACGTATAAGTCTTCTATTGACAAATGAAACACTGCAAACCTTGATTATTTCAATGCGCTAGTTAGTCAATTTACTAATTTAAAGAATGGATTTAATATAGACGAAATTAGTTCTCGTTTGTCGGTTGCTAGTAATGAAATGATTGAAACAAAAATTCTCCTAAAAGACCTCATCGAGGAAGTAAAATATTTAAAAATAGACAATTTTACAAATCCTAGCCAAATTATACAAAACGATGAATCAATTGGTATTTCACTTTACGAGGAGCTTTTAAATGTAAAGAATACTGAACCTTTTAAGGATTTAATGGAGATACCAGATACAGTATCATATCCATCTAAACTTAGGTTAATACCTTTAACACCACAACTACTAAAAACAGTACCAAATTCACCTTTGCCAGAAACAACAACACCTGATTTAACACCAATATCTGAACCAGTTATCTCTCAAACTCGAATTTACAAATTCGGAGAATATTGGAGCACTGAAGATTGGACCAGGCGATTAGGGAAAATGGTCTTTATAATAACAAATCTTCGAGTTTCACCACTTTTCATATTAAAGGTAGTGGTTATCAGCTGAATAGTTCCTGCATAAAAAGTTATTTAGATG
>CAWUCQ010000021.1:0-5000 GCA_963920725.1 Rhamphomyia laevipes
CAGCATTTTCGCTGGTTTAAAAATATATTACATTTAAATTATTTCAAAACATTACGCAATATTTAATAAGTGTCATATAGTAATATTCAGTAAAAATATAAAATAAAAATAACTTTAAATAATAATTAATAAACATATATATATTATTGATACAATATTTTTAATTTCGTAATCAATTTTATCTTTATTAATTATTTTAAGTGTGGCAATAGTGAAATTTATTAAATTAGAACAATAAACTTTGAATATAATTTGCTTACATTAGTGTGTTATTTAACAAAATAATAATAATAACAATTTGAATAACAATATGAATAACAATATGTGCAATAGTTCAAACTGCTATTATAACGAAGATTCACCCTCAAAGGATTTAATAGCTTGTAGCGGAATTTGCTCCAAATTTTTTCATCAACAATGTATAGGTCTTTCACGTACTGCGCTTAAATACTGCAATGAATATAATAAATCATTTTCATTTTATTGTAATGAGTGCAAAACAATAAGTCTTTCTCACATCATGCTCGCATTAAAGTCGAATAATGATGTGTTTAAATCATTTTCTGATTCCTTAGAATCAATAAAAAAAACTCTACTTATGAATGATAAGAAGTCAGTTAAGACAACTGAAAAGGTTGAGTTGATTTTGCAGCATGTTGATGATTTGAGTTGCCATTTTGACAAAATTGAAAAAAAGAGCAATTTTCGCGCAGAAAATATTGATTTATTTTCTAATAAATTAGATATGTTGTCCAAAAATGTTGCTTCTATTAAAGAATCTCAAATAAATTTGGATGAATTGAAATCTGGACAAATGAAGATGAATTTTCAATTAGATTCAATTTATTCAACTTTAAAGAAATTTTCTATCATTTCTCAAAATAATTCAACGCTTTTTCAAACTTCTGTTGAATTAATTACTGAAAATTTAGATTCCTTCAAACAAAAGATTGGCACACTAAATAATGTAACTAATGATAACAAATTTGATGAAGTACAATCTTATTTGTCTTTTGTTAGAGATGAAATTAAAACTAATAATCAATCTCTTAAGGACGTTATAGACGAATTGAAATGTCTCAAGATACCAATTAACTTGAATGAATCTATTGAACCTGTGAAAAGTTCGTTGTTTGAAGAGTTACAAATAAATAATACAGATAATTCAAATACTCGACCTTCAACATCGGCAGTTGGTAATGATTTTGTGAAACGATGCTCAATCTATGTGAAGATATCTCCATTCAACTCGGACGCTGGGTGGTTAAAGAACTTCATTACTTTAAATTTTGGTATTACAGATATAATCTGTAAAAATGTAACACCAGTCTATCTTAAGAAAGATAAACTAAAATTTTCTAGCTTCAAAGTTGAGGTTCCAGTACATACTATTATTACTCTTCTGGACGCAACATCGATTTGGAATTCAATAAATGCATCACCTTCGATTTGGGTAAATAATAATAAAATTAAAGTAAATGGTTCAATAAATAAAAAGGATACTTCAAGTAACAATAATAAATTGAGAATGAATATTGGACATGTTAATAATGATGGTAAGAATAAGATCAATAAAAAAAAATTAAAAACAATATCACTAGTAATAATAAAATCAAAAATAAAATTAAAATTAATCACAACCAAAATAGTTTAAATAATAATAATAGTAAGTTAAATAGACCAAAAATTAAAAAAAATAGATTAAACGCTGCTAATAATACAAGTAGTAACATTAGTGGTAACCGTAAAAAGAATCATAATTTAAATAATTTAAATAATAATGAAATAAATATTAATGATAAAAATAAAAATAAACGTAAAAATAACTTACCAACTAATAAAAAACAGAAAAATATTAATGATGGTAATATTAATACCAATAATATAAGTAATAATTACAATATTAGAAATGATACTAGTAATAATAATAGATTATATGAAGTTAATTTTCGAAATTCTCATAATATTAGTAGCAACAATAGACATAGTAGTAGATCTCGTAGTCTTCCTGTTTATGATTTGTCACTTCCTAATTCGAGTGATATCTCATTTAGAAATGTACTTAGATATCCAAACTTCGTACAAGGTGATACTTTTATGGTAGCTTATCCTAATTACCAAAAGAGGTTCAGTAAATTTAACACACAAGGAGATTCTTTCATGGTAGATAATCCTACGTCATTTGTCCCTGTTTCATCCAACTTTCCTATTAATCCAATAACAACTACTCCCCTAATAACTACTAATATTACTTCTGTCCCTGTTCCTATTAATCCAATAACAACTATTCCCCCAATAACTACTAATAATAGTACTAACCATATTACTAACCCTACTAATATTGTCACCACTCCTTCTCCTTTTTTTGTCAATCCTTTAGTCTCTCCAGTGGTCAGGATGACACAAAATTCAGTTGTTGATGGTGAAAATTTATATGCACTGAGTCGTTTTAAAGATCATAAAATTTATGATAATGTTAGGCTGTTTCTAGCGTATCTACATGATGAACCTACTTCAGTTTGTGTACTTGGTCATACAATTACTAGCATTAAAGCTTTTATAAAGTCAGTAGGTTTACCTACAGATCATAAAGAACTTACTAAACTTTTTATTAAATTTCACGATGATCTTGGTATACCTGAAGCTGATATTAAAACTGATTTGAATGCTTATTATAATTATGTAAATAATAGAAGGAGAGAGGACCTTCAAAGAGTACGAGAAACTAATAATAAGTATTTTAAGCCATGTTCCTAATAATGGTAATACAAGTATTGATAATGTTAAGTCAAGTAATTCCAATTTAATTTTAATAAATAAATTAAATTTTACTGACTTAAAAATTTATTATCAAAATGTTAGAGGCCTTCGTACAAAAACTAAAATTGTACATTCAAACTCATTATCTATGGACTTCGATATCTATGCGCTAACTGAAACATGGTTGAATCCTACAATTAACAGTCTTGAATTATTTAGTCAATCGTACTCAGTTTTTAGAAAAGATAGATATCACTTACAAGATCCATTGATTCCTACGCAATTAACTAAAGGAGGTGGCGTTTTAATTGCAATCAAATCCAATTTTAATGTATCGGAAATTGATATACCACTCTCTGATTCATTAGAAATAATTGGTATTAAAGTGAATTTAGCTTCGAAAAATCTCATTATTATATGTTGTTATATTCCACCTAATTCTAGCAATGAAATCTATGGAAATTTTAACAATGTAATTGAATCTATATCCTTGGAAATGACTTCTTCAGATGAATTAGTAATTTGTGGTGACTTTAATCACCTTAATATTAATTGGGTGCAACATGATGAAGAATGTTATTTACTTCCAAAAAATATAACTAGTGAAATTGAATGTTCTTTTTGTGATAATTTAAATGTTAATTTCCTACAACAAATATCAGATATTAAAAACTTTCAGTCCAGACAACTGGATCTTATTTTTACTTCTGATTAAGAAAATATAATAATTTCACAATTTGAGTCTTCTCTAGTTAATATTGATCAATTTCATCCTCCAATCACGATATCATATTGTTATAATGCGCCCGTGTTAAATACCCACGCTACGTCATATAGATTTAATTTTAACAAGACTGATTTTTATGGTCTAAATACTTATTTAAATTCAATCAACTTTAATACACTACTTAATAACGTTGACTTTAATTTTGTTATAGAAAAATTTTATAACGTAGTGTTATTTGGATTTAATATGTATGTACCCAAAATTATTAATAAAGGGATTAACAATAGTCCGCCTTGGTTTTCTTATGAACTTAGGAAGCTTAAAAATACTAAAAATAAAGCATGGCGTAAATTTCTTAAATCTAAAAATAACGTGGATTACATTAATTTTGTAAACTTATTTAATGCTTTTAAACAAAAAGTGGATTTAACATATAATAATTATGTTGATGAAATGTCATTTAAGCTCATTGATAATCCAAAATTATTCTGGAATTTTGTTAATTCAAAAAGAAAATCTGATGAATTCCCTACTTTTATGAGTTTCAACGGTTACTTAAGTAATGATGCTTCTGTTATATCAAATTATTTTCGTGATCATTTTTCAGATTCGTATGTGAACTCAGATTTTCAAATTAATGAAGGTTACTTTGACCATATGGACTCTTTTCCAAAGACCACTCTCCAGGATATTAGTTTTGATGACTCTTTAATTAAGTCATACTTGGATAAGCTTGGGGATAATTCGTCAGCTGGACCGGATGGTATACCGGAAATTATTCTAAAAAAATGCTCTGGCTCATTAAAGTTACCATTATCTATTTTATTTAAACGCTCTCTATCAACGGGTATATTTCCTGATTTTTGGAAAAAATCGTATATAAGACCAATCCATAAGAAGGGCTCTAAAATGGAAGTAACTAACTATCGTCCTATAGCTAAATTGTCAAGTATACCGAAATTATTCGAACTAATGGTTTTTGATTCTATTTATGAACACTGCGTAAATTTTTTAGTGCCTAATCAGCATGGATTCATGAAACACAGATCGACGGTAACTAATTTGATTGAATCAACTTCGAATATTATTAATAATATGGAAGCAGGGTTTCAAACGGATGTTTTATATAGTGACCTCAGTAAAGCATTTGATCTACTACCTCATAGCATTATTTTATTTAAACTAAAGAAATTAGAGAAATTAGGATTTCCAGTTTACTTCATTAATTGGATTAAATCTTATTTATCAAATAGAACCTATAGTATTTTATTTAGAACGGCAATATCATCATTTTTTGAAGCTAATTCTGGTGTGCCTCAAGGTAGTCACCTTGGACCATTATTATTTATCATATCGATAAATGATGTAGTCTCCATAATTAAAAATAGCGATATAAATATCTACGCTGATGATATGAAAATTTATAAAAAGATTGCCTCTTTGAACAATTCACATTTGCTTCAATATGATTTAGATCGTTTTGCAATATGGTGTAGTTTGAATTTTCTAAAAT
>CAWUCQ010000021.1:12500-15000 GCA_963920725.1 Rhamphomyia laevipes
CCTATGCGGAAAATAAGAAGCTGCAGGTGTTGGTTGGATGTGACGCCAACGCTCATCACATTAATTGGGGTAGTACGGACAATAACAGCAGAGGTGAGTCATTACTTGATTTTATAGTTAGTAATAATTTAAATGTAGTTAACTATGGCAAATAACCCACTTTTATCAATAGGATAAGAGGGGAGGTGCTAGACTTAACTATAGCAAGTCCTTTTCTGCAAAACAGTATTATAAACTGGCACGTCTCTAGCGAGCCATCTTGTTCAGACCACAGGCACATCAGGTTTGAACTTATTGATTTAGCGCGGACGCCCACAGAGTACCGTCCCAAAAAGAGGACCGACTGGGTCTCCTATAGGGAGACACTTGAGGGAAAACTTAAAGCGGTACCGAATAGGGTAAGAACTGTGAACGATCTTGAAAATGCGGCGGACATTACTCGCGAAGCAATAATAGAATCGTTTGAATATTCCTGTCCTATACGCAATAAATGTAGCAATAGACAGGTATCATGGTGGAACAACAATCTTTCTGACCTCAGGAAGAAGGTGAGAAAGCTTTTCAACAAGGCTAAGAACAAATCATCCGCAGAGTGGGGAAAATACTCAGAAGCCTTAACAGAATATAACCGTGAAATCAGGAAGGCGAAAAGAGAATCATTTAGGAACTTCTGCGAAGGTATCAATGAATTGCCTGCGGCAGCTAGAATCTATAAGGTTCTCTCTAATAAAACACCTGGAACGATTGGTTTCTTTAAAAAAGCCAACGGAAAATACACGGAAACAAAGGAAGAAACGCTGGATCTACTGTTGCTAGCTCACTTCCTGGATCCAACAGGATCAACGAACACGACCAGGTAGAAAACCCTCAATCTATAGGTCTTAGACAGGATAGGAATGAGTGGAGATTCGCCTCTAAGGTGATCAGCCAGGAACGTGTAAAGTGGGCGTTAAAATCATTTAAGCCCTTTAAATCAGCAGGACCTGATGGAATATTCCCTGCGCTTCTTCAAGAAGGTGAAGAAGTTATTGCACCCATCCTGACTAGACTATTTCGAGCAAGTTTGGTATGGGGACACATACTTAGCTCTTGGACGAAGGTCAGAGTGGCTTTCATTCCAAAAGCTAATAAGGCGAATGATGGAGATCCGAAAATGCTACGTCCCATCAGCCTATCATCGTTCATACTCAAAACGATGGAAAAAGTGATTGAGAGGTTCATTAGAGAGACAGCACTAATAGAGAATCCTCTACACAAGCATCAATA
Source organism: Rhamphomyia laevipes (assembly GCA_963920725.1). NCBI lineage: Eukaryota > Metazoa > Arthropoda > Insecta > Diptera > Empididae > Rhamphomyia > Rhamphomyia laevipes. Next base: position 13,767 of record CAWUCQ010000021.1, read on the forward strand.
TGCATATCAGTCCGGTAAGTCGACTGAAACTGCACTACTCAACCTAACGAAGAAAATTGAGGAATCAATTAACTTTAAAGAAATTGCAGTGGTTGCTTTCATGGATATTGAAGGGGCGTTCAACAATACTTCGCATGGTTCTGTAATTGAAGCTATGCGGGGTAAAGGGTTGAATCAAATAATTTGTCAATGGACAGAATCCATGCTAAAGAGAAGGATCATTGAGATGTCCATTGGTAACGAAAAAATTAATGCCACAACCACAAGAGGGTGCCCACAAGGGGGAGTATTGTCGCCATTACTGTGGTCTCTGGTAGTAGACAGACTGCTGGTAAAACTACATGCGGCCGGTTTTGACTGTCAAGGATATGCAGATGATCTCGCAATTGTTATAATGGGGTAAGTACACTAACGTTTTAGGGGATCTTCTGCAAACAGCCTGCAACTTAGTACAAAAGTGGTGTCAAGAAGAGGAGCTGGCAGTTAACCCTGCTAAAACTATCATCGTACCATTCACTAAGAAGCACAACACGAACTCCTTAAGGCGACCGACGCTTTTTGGGGAAACGATTGATTTCTCCAACGAGGCAAGGTTTATAGGAGTAATCCTGGATAAAAAACTAAATTGGAATAGTCACCTGGAGAAAACCGTAAAAAAGGCACAGCTATCGCTATGGACTTGCAGAAGAATCTGTGGAAGAACATGGGGGCTGAGTCCGAAAATGATTGAATGGATGTATCTCACAATCGTACGTCCGATAATAACATACGCATCAGTGGTTTGGTGAAGGAAAGTCCAGCAAATGAATGTACAAAAGAAGATAGAGAAGCTACAAAGAGTGGCATGTCTGGGTATAACTGGTGCTATGTTAACAACACCAACAGCTGCCATAGAGGTAATGCTAAATCTGGCCCCACTTCATGTGATAATTGAAGCGGAAGCCAGATCTGGGGCACTGAGAAATCGAGATTCTCAGAACTTAGGTAGTCATCCTGCAATTGTGGAAGCAACAGTCAATGTTACTTACCTAGACCTGCCTAAAGATGACTGCATTACTAGGTATAATTTCACCAAGCCATTCAAACTGATTCTTCCAGACAGGGTCAACTGGAAAACAGAAAAACCAAAAGAAACAGAACTAGAATGGTATACTGATGGATCCAAGACAATGGAAGGAGTAGGATCCGGAGTTTATGGAAAGAGTCCAAGATATAAAATATCTAAAAACATAGG
>CAWUCQ010000021.1:20000-40000 GCA_963920725.1 Rhamphomyia laevipes
ACTTTTTCCATACATTTTCTAGATCACTTTTTCCATACATTTTCTAGATCACTTTTTCCATACATTTTCTAGATCACTTCTTCCATACATTTTCTAGATCACTTCTTCCATACATTTTCTAGATCACTTCTTCCATACATTTTCTAGATCACTTTTTCAATACATTTTCTAGATCACTTTTTACCCCATATGTATTAAGACTTTTGACTAAATTTTTCTGGATCACTTTTTTTCAATTTTGATCAATTTTTTCTAAATCAATTTAAAAAAAGTCGCCGGCCGAGGATTTGAAGCGTTATAGTTTGAATTGTAAATTGGAGTCGCTACCAACTGGGCCACCAACAGTTTTGATTTTGTTTGGAATACCGATTGTATGAAAATAAGGTTGAGCAATGGTAAAGATTGTGGGTTTATACGTAATAACAAATTTTACATTCAAAAAAACCTAAAACAAGTTGTCGATACAAAAATAAATTTTGTTTTTGTTGCTATTTGCTTTTGTCTTCTTTGTAATTTTGTGAGGTCTAGGCAATAAGATATTTTTTTTTTTTTGATTAAATTAAATGGTATATGAATTTATAATCATATATAATAACATTGAACTTGATCATAATAATTATGAACAAGTTTCTTAATCAATATTTTTACATAATATATTGATGAAAAACAAACAACAACAAAAAACATATAAAATGAATTTGTGTATACGAATTCTAAAATAAATGATATTTTTCATAAATACTGTAATGAAATTTGATTTTTTAGATTGATTTTTTAGTGAAATTCTTTATTTGAAAAATATGTACATTTATTTACGTATTTTGTGCAATTACAAAAACAACACTCAACTATAAAAAAAAACTTACATTACAATTTTCCATTTAATTCTAAATTTATAATTAAAAATAATTTTTAATGGGGTTATCATTTTTTATGCTGATTATTCAAAGTATTATAGAGTTTTATTTCAAAATCTATTTATTATCAATTGCATTTTAAGTTTTTTCTTTATTATTATGCATTTGACCGCACATTTAAAAATTAGTTTTATATTAAAAATTGAACAATACGGTCAGAGAAAATTAACTTAAAAAATAATTAAAAATGTATAACAGAAAATTCATAGCAATTTTAATGATGTTAATGTACTGTACATCTACTTGTGCAAAACCAATGATGAGCGAATTTTTCACTAATTCGTCAAACATAACCTTTAATTTATCCGGGAATGCTATAGCATTCCAAAATAATTTTGGAGACAAAACATCTGTAAGTAAAAAAAAAAAAAATTTTGTATATAAAAATTATTTATATATAAAAATATGTATTACAGGATAAAATATTACCTTTAAACAAAGGAGATCTGTTTATATCGGTAAGTTACAATTTTTTTTTTATTGTTTTCAAAAATTATTCTTTTCGTATCTAGGATGAAAAATACTCGAGTAGCGGTGGTGTAGATGTCCACAGCAACAACAAGAACAATAACAACAACAACAAAAACAACGTTAACAACAACAACTATGGTAGTAAGACAGAATATTCAGGTAGCGGTGGTGTAGATGTCAACCCTCACAACAACAACAACAACAACAACAACAAAAACAACAACAATGATGGTAGACAAATAAGGGGTAGCAAGTTCATGGGTAATTTTGAATTAAATTATTAAAGACTAAATTTTTTTTATATTTTAATTGTTTATGTTTTTATTACTATTATATGCATGCAGTAATAAAAACTACAAAAACTCAAAATCCGTATCCACTACCCGTACCACCGTCAGAAGAAGTTGTCCCACTAATATATCCGACTAATATATTTTTAAGATTAATAATAACAATATTAATAATAATAATAATAATAATAATAATACTTTTTAAAATAAAAAAAAAAATTGTTTTGTAATAGAATTTAAGTTTGTAATATATAATATGTACCTATATCAAAAATAAAAGAAAAATTAAAATTTTAAATTTATTTTTTTATTTTCTTTGTAAGCATTTCAGGAAATAGATTATTTTTGCTTTTTAGTGTTTTTAATAAAATGTGATTACACGTTTGATATTAATAATGGAAAATAAATGTTCTTTGAAGACTTTTTATGATTGCAGTTTTTGATTTTCTTAATTGATTTTATTGTCATCGAGGGTTAAAGACTCTTGACTCTTTGTTTAATGTTTGATGCTGTTGTTGTTGCGAGGGTTGCTGATCTTTAGATGAGGATAATAATAATTTATCAGTAACATTATTATTATTATTAGTTTCTTCTTCTTCTTCCTCGTTGGTCAAATCGAATATATAGACGACTTTATCTTGAGTTAAATGCTGTTGTCGTTGCTGTTGTTGTTGCGAGGGTTGCTGATCTTTAGATGAGGATAATAATAATTTATCAGTAACATTATTATTATTATTATTAGTTTCTTCTTCTTCTTCCTCGTTGGTTAAATCGAATATATACACGACTTTATCTTGAGTTAAATCTATAGTTAAACTCATTATGGAATGTGTATGAATACACAAATTGTATTTCTTATTTATAACAAAAAAAAAATTTGGAATGTGTATGAATACACAAATTGTATTTCTTATTTATAAGAAAAAAAAATTTTTTTTTGTTCAATGATTAAACAAATTTACGATTAACTGTTGAATTTGGTAAAAATAGTTAATTGATTTTAATTTCATTAACGTTACATTGGATTAAATTGAGGATGTAAATTAATTACATTTGGTGTTGTAAGCGAATTGAGGTTGAATTATATTAATTGATGATTCAGATAATTATCGTTAAATTATCAAAAATCTGCTTATGAATTAAGTATATATTTTCATAAGAAATAAATTATAATTATATTTCCATTGTGATGCAAATATTTTAAAATATAAGACAATAATTTTTTTAATTGCTGTAAATAAGATAGGTTGTTTCAAAATATATAGTTAATGATGTGTAAATAAAAAAAATGACATTCACATAAATATTACATTTTAAAACCTTTTTTTTTTTTGTTGCATTTTATCAATATGAAAAAGAATTTGATATTCCGATAAATAAGATTATTTATGAATTTTATTTTATAGATGTGTAAATAACCAACATTTTATTACCATATTTTTTCATTTCCTTTAACCTTGTCCTGGAGTTAAAAAGAATTTATACCTTAATAATATGCAAATAAGTTGATAAAAATATTTTCATTGTCATATCATCTTTTTCATGAAAAAAATTTTCCTATAAAAACCGAGAATTTTTCAAACTACTTCACAGTGCAAATTCATCCTTAAGTCAAAAGTTTTTCTTTATTTGCGATATAAAATTTAACATGGACAAATATTTAGTTGAAAAGTTAAATGCTGGTAATATTACAACTTTTGACGACACTATCCTTAATACCAATGACTTAGAGGTAAACAAAGACTATAAAATTGTAACTGTTGCGGTGAAAAATATTAAGACCAAAAATATTGGAAACAGTATTTTGGTAGGTCTGGATAGTGGTTTTAAATATTGGCTCCCTTCAAAATTTAGCCGAATAATTGAAGAGCTAAATCTTACAGATGGTGACCACAAAGTCAATATAAATATGAAATATTTAGGTCGCGATAGCTTCAACTCTCCCAATTTCAAGTTTTCCGTGCGTAAATAAAAAATAAATCTTATAATGTGGGTTGCATATGTAGCAGAAACGTGGACTCAGGCTGTAGACTTAAAATCATGCATTGAAAGATTAGAAGAACAATTTGAAACTTATACATTAGAAATTATATTAGAGTTAAATAAAGTTTATTGTGATTTTAAAATTGAATGTCTGAACAAAGATCTCGAATATTATGAAAGTGGTCTTAAATTAATAGAATGGTATAAAAATAAAGTGATAAATATTGAAGATTTTCTAAAACTTATGAATCGTATTGAGTTTTTACGAGGTTTTTTAGAAAATTTAAAACATTTTGTACCGGAAGAAATATACAATAAGTGCATAGATAAAAATTAAAACAATGTTTCTATGTGAAATTTGCGGTCTTAGGTTTTTAAAAACTGAAAAATTTAAAAAACATTTAAATATATGTAAAACAATAAAAATAAATGAAAAAATTAAAAACAATAATAATGATAAACAATTTTTATGTAAAAAGTGTGGTAAAATTTTTTTATCAAAAAAAAACCTTACTGAACATATTAGCGTTGTACACAATGATACATCGGTGGCATCAACGTCAGCATCATCATCATCATCAGATGTGAAAAAAATTTTTTGTAAAGAATGCAGCAAATATATGGAAAGTAACCGCTGGACATCACATTTGAAAAGCAACACACATAAAAAAAATGTAATGATAACTATAAATGATAATGTAAAATTAATAAAATCATGTTTTAAAAATCGGTTGGAAACGTTTTTAATTGAAAATCGCAATGAAGCGGAATTAGATATAAGTAATTTTTAAAAATTATTAACAAAGATCTTATAAATATATTAAACAATAGTGTTATAAAACATAAAGCATTTAAATTTAATTTAGAATTATTCGGTGAATACGTTAAACCCCAACAAATAGTTAAAGATAACGAATACGATTTAGATATAAAGTCGTTTAATACGGAAATGAGTTTAATTGAAAATACTCAAAATATATCGGATACGCTAAATAAGTTACTTAATCGCATCGCATCTAATGCAGATGAGTTTCAAGAAAAAGATTCGGGTTGGTCGCTAATAAGAATCGCGCATCTTGAAATTAATATCAACAAATATTGTCCAATTCGCGGATCGACATATATTCCATTACCAAAATACCTACAATTGAAACATGCATGTATAAATATTAAAAATAATGATGAGTATTGTTTTAAATGGTGTATAATTGCGTCTTTAAAGCCTCAAACTGTCAATGCCAATAGGATAACTTCCTATAATATTAGCAATATTTCAGATGATGAAATTATTGTAGGACATTTAACGGTTAAATTCTCTGGTCTTCAATTTCCACTTAGAATTCAAGAAATTTATAAATTCGAGGAAATAAATCCTGAAATTAGTTGTAATGTATACGGTTATGAAACTATAGACCAAAATTTGCAAATTGTAGGACCTTTTTATCACACAAAATATCAAAACAGAACTCATCATATTAACTTATTTTTTTTGCAAAAGGAAGAAAATTACCATTACGTATACATAAAAAATTTATCTAGACTTATGCGTTCGCAAATTACTGGAAGCACACGCTCAATGTTTTTATGTTCAGTTTGCCTGCAACATTTTCAGACTAATGAAAAATTAGAACAGCACATTCCATATTGCAATAAAGTTGTTGTTAAGATGCCAAAACCAGATGATAGAATTTTAAAATATAAAAGCACTAATTTACAGGCAACGGTTCCATTTGTTATATACGCCGATTCAGAAAGTATGTTGCAACGTTATGATACTTGCATACCAAATCCGAACAAATCGTCTACAACAAATATTCAAAAACATATCCCAGTTGCATTTGGCTATTATATTTGCTGTTCATTTGATAGTAACTTAAATAAATATTTTGTTTTTACTGGTGAACATTGCGCGAAAGGATTTATTTTATCGGTGGCAAATGAATGTAAGCAATTGTATTTAAATTATTTTTTAAACCCAAAACCAATGAATGCGTTGACTTTTGATGAAGTTGTTCGACAAACCACTAGTAGAATTTGTCATATTTGTAAAAGTTTACTAGATTTTTCATCGGATAGAGTTCGCGACCATTGCCATTTTACTGGTAAATATCGGGGGCCTGCTCATTCAAATTGTAATTTGAATTATAGGGATTGTAATTTTTTCCCTATATTTTTCCATAATTTCTCAAAATATGATTGCCATCTTTTATTTAAGGAATTAAATGAAATAACTGGTCCCATTAATGTTATCCCTCTAAATAAAGAGATTTATATATCGTTAAGTAAACAAATTTATATAGATGGCGGAAAACATTTCAACTTGAGATTTTTAGATTCGTTTTGTTTTATGCCGTCAAGTTTGGACAAGTTGGCGCAAAATTTAGACTCGAATGAGTTTGTTAATACAAAAATATTTTTCCCAGACAATATCGAATTTGAGTTAGCGAAAAGAAAAGGATTATTTCCGTACACATATTTGGACAGTTGGCCAAAATTGAAGGCGTCGAATTTACCACCACAAAATACGTTTTATAACGATTTGACGAAAGTTGCTTGTGCAGATAGCGAATATGAACATGCGTTAAATGTCTGGAGTTTATTCAACTGCAGAAACTTGGAAGATTATTTAAAACTTTATCTAAAAATAGATGTTTTAATACTTGCAGACGTGTATGAAAATTTTCGAAAAACATGCAAGCAAATTTACGACTTGGATAGTGCTCAACTTTACACAACGCCTGGTCTTGCGTGGCAAGCTATGCTCAAATATACTAAAATTGAATTAGAGCTGCTGACAGACTCAGACATGTATAATTTTATTTCAAATGGCATTCGAGGCGGCATAAGTCAATGCTCTCTCAAAAATTCAGTTGCAAATAATAAATATATGGGTGCGGAATATAAACCTGAAGAGCCGAGTATTTATTTAATGTATTACGATTGTAATAACCTATATGCATACGCGTTAACAGAATGTTTACCATGTAAAAACTTTAAATGGATTGGAAATCCCAACAGTATAATGAATATAATTGAAAGCATCAATGATGATGCAGAAACAGGTTACATTCTAGAAGTTGATTTAGATTACCCGTATGATTTGCATGATAAACATAATGATTTGCCATTTTGCGCCGAAAATAAATTAACGCCCAATTGTAAAAATAAAAAATTAATTTTAGACTTGCACGATAAAAAAAATTACATTATACATTATCGAAATTTAAAACAATGTTTAGCTAATGGGATGCAATTGAAAAAAATCCACCGAGGTATACAATTCTGTCAAAGGGCGTTTATGAAGAGTTTTATTGACTTGAATACGAAACACCGATCCGAAGCTAAAAATGAATTTCAAAAAATGTTCTTTAAAAATATCAATAATAGCCTTTTCGGTAAATCAATTGAAAATATATTTAAACGTAAAAATATCAAAATCGCAGCGGAATGGGAAAGTAAAGGTAGACGGTTAGGAGCAAGAGCTCTAATAGCCAAACCAAATTTTCACAGTTGTTCATATTTTACGGAAAATTTAGCTGCAATTCAGTTAAATCGGGATATCTTAACACTTAATAGACCTGTTTATTTAGGATTTACGGTATTGGATTTGTCGAAATTGTTAATGTATAATTTCCATTACAATTACATCAAAGTGAAATTCGGAACTGATGTTGATTATTAATTACATTGATACGGATAGTTTTGTTTATACAATAAAAACCGATGATTTTTATAACGATATAAGGAATGATTTAGCAGAACGTTTCGATACATCGAATTATGAAATAGATAATCCATTTAATTTTCCTATAATTAATAAGAAAAAAGTAGGTTTTTTTAAAGATGAAAACGAAGGTAGAATTATGAAAGAATTCATTGGATTACGGTCAAAAGTGTACATGATTGATGTTGTCGATCAACGTCTAATAAAAAAGGTTAAAGGCATTACTAAATGTGCTCTAAACGATATTTCACTGAATAATTTTAAAAATTGTTTGTTAAACAAAGAATTGTATTACCGAAATATGAACCTTATTCGATCTAAGTTGCATACAATTCATACTCAAAATTTAAATAAGTTAGTTCTAAGTTCGAGCGATACAAAACGTTACATTTTAGAAGATAATATTAAAACTTTGGCTTGGGGTAATTATAAGATAAGCTTGGCTGATGCCTTCACGGATGATACTTTCATGGGTGAGGACGTCACGAATGATGCCATCATGACGCCGCGCATTGATATTTAAAATAGTATATAAGTAAAAGGTATTTAAAGGAAAGAAGTAATAATTAAAAAATAATATATATTTATATAGCCAATCTGGCAAATAGTTGATAAAAATTTTTCTTTACTTATTTAAAAATAATAATAATAATAAAAAAACAAAGTGTATAATTTTATTTTTGTATTAAGAAAAAAAAAATATAAAATGTCACAAAAAAAAATTGTTGTTGATGAAATACATAAAAGTGTAAGAAAAAAATTTATACGTCGAAGGTACATACAAAAAGGTCTAAATGATGTTTGGCAAATTGATTTGGCTGATATGTCCTCAATAAAAAAATACAATTATAACTATAAGTACATTCTGGTTGTAATTGATATTTTTTCCAAATTTATGTATGTGAAAGCGTTAAAAACCAAAACTGGAGTTGAAGTTTCTCAAGCTATGACCGATATATTTGCTGAAAATAATGTGATACCTAAAAATATACATTCTGATATGGGAACTGAATTTTTCAATTCGTATTTTAACAATTTGATGAAAAAACACGCTATCAACCATTATACGAGTTTTACAATAATCAAAGCTGGAATTGTCGAACGAGCAATTCGTACTTTAAAAACTAAACTATATAAAATGTTTAGCTTGAATGGCAACTACAACTGGACTAAAATATTGGATAAAACTGTGTCGCAGTACAATAACACTACACATCGTACAATTAAAATGAAGCCGTCAAAAGTTGAAAAACGTCATGAAAAACTGCTCTTGAAGACAGTTTACAATCGACCTAAAATCTTTCAAAGAGGAAAATTCAAAGTTGGTGATTTTGTCAGAATATCTAAATTTAAAGGCAAATTTGATAAAGGTTATTTACCCAATTGGTCAACGGAGATCTTTACAATTATCAAAATTCAATTAACCAACCCCGTAACATATGTACTACAAGAATACCAACAACAAATTATAAAAGGAGGATTTTACGAATTTGAACTGCAAAAAGTTAAAAACAAAGATGTATATCTAGTTGAAAGAGTTATTCGAAAAAGGGGGGATATGGTCTATGTTAAATGGTTGGGTTTTGATGAGAGTCATAATTCTTGGATACCAAAGAGCGAAATATTAGATTAGCGATGGTATGTTAAAATAAATATGCATATTTTTGGTTTTCAGAGAAATTAATTTAGTTATATTTGCAGTTTAGAAATGAGTACATCAGAGCAAACTATCGCTGACATAAAAAGTAACATTCAAAAGAATAATTTACTTTTGGCGTATCATTTTTTCCTGAACGATAATCATACTGCAAAAATTTCAGCCGGAATTAATCCATCAACATTTGAAACTAATATTGTTATAGATAAAGTGGGAAAATCGCCAATGATCTTCACATACTATTTCTGGACTTATTTTGCAGAGACCATTTGCAACATAGCTGAAATTGAAAACATGACATTTATGTTGAACAAAACCTAATGGGAAAAATTATACGAAATAAAAGACTTTATAACTTCTTATTCATATTCGCATTGCATAAGCGAACCTTTTATAAAGAATTATATATATCAATACTATGAAAAATGTAATCAATTTAATGTAAGAAAATTAAGTGCTAATGATTTTTTTTTACCAAATTATAATTCATTATTTAATTTTTCTAAACTATTTGTTGAAATTCCTGTATTATGTAAAGATGTTAATATTTTAAATACTAAATAAATGTACTTTTTATTGTTGTCAGATTAAAGTGTTTCTAATTTTATTTCCCCTCCTTCTTAATTTAAGATAAAAGAATGATGCAGTTGTCTCTTAAGATCAGTTGTATTATAACTAAATCAGTGTGAACTACGTACCATGAATAAAACTGTATTTGTAGACTTGCAATGTGTTATTGGAAATGGCAGACAGCATTTTGTAAAGGAAATGGCTGTTTTAGAGCAAGGATCAATTATTCCTAAAATATATTTTTTTAAACCACCATACCCAAAACAAGAACTAGAGTATGATGCTATCAAACAGAATCAATATATTGCTAAAAATATAAATAACTTGGAATGGGACTCTGGAATATTTGAATACAATTATATTGCTAGTATTATAAAAACTTTCGGATTATATTCAAAAATCTACGTTAAAGGGTTACAAAAGAAAGAGATTTTGTCTAAATATTTGCCCGCAACAAAATCAATAATTATCGATTTGAACGACATTCCTCGCTTAGACGACTTGTACAACTATACTTCACATTGTGAAATTCACCAAAATAATAATAATAATAATAAACATGGAAATATTAAATGTGCTGTAAAAAATTGTTTAAATATTTATATGTATTTATTAAAAAGCAATAAAGTTGATTTTTTAAAAAATTGTATTTTTATTACATATTTGTTTTATAGAAAATATTCTTAAATAATCTTAAAATTAATTTATCATTGTCTTCAAAGTTTTTCGAACTAAACATATTTAAAAATTGTTGCATTGTTAGTCCTCTGTTACGAAAATATACAAAAACGCAGCAATAATGTCCACACACATCGGAATAGTCATCTTGTAAGCGCTTTTCGTTTCTTATAAAACATCTTTGGATATTATAGTTGCGGGGTCCCCCTAAGCCTCTTGTGCACCGGGCTAATAATTTGCGGCTTGAAGAGTTTTCATTAATTTTTGCAATTATATTTTTTTTAATTGTTTGATTGCCATACGAATCGAAATATTCTATACATCCGGACTTGGGAAAATACAACACAAACCAATGCAAACCTGGTCTAGTATCAGGATCAGAATTAACAATTATGAAAGTAGGTTTTTTTGTAAATCGTTTTGGTATACGATTAAAAGCATATACACCTCTAAAACAAGTTTTTGTGTATTTATTATTCCGAAGAATTTTTGTAATCTGTTGCGTATTCATGCTGCTCTATTAAGTTTGAAAAATCGTAAATTTTCGAATTGCATTTTACATATTGAGTTAAAAATTCTTTTTTTTGTTTGCCATTAACTAATATCATATCAAATTCATTCAATTTTTTCTTTAACGTTTGTGTGATATTTTCATTGTATAAATTTCCATTTGTAACATAATTTTGCGTTTCTGCTGTTAATTTTGCAGTCGGATATGAATATTTATATTCATAATTTGCTAGTTTATTTGATTCTTCAATTCCTGCAATGGTAATTTTACGTCCAAAATGAACAAATTTATCACGGACAAATGATACGTCCACCAAAGCATATGATGGTACTTTATTGTTTGCCATTTTTTTTTTGTTCTATTTATGTAGTAGCAGGTATCACATTCAACAGAGTAATAAAAACTATTTCTAATCGTAGTGCTATTTATAAATTTGTGTAAACATTTCGATTCCTGTCAATTTCCAATGACGCATCAAACTCTCCATAAACAATGCACGTTAATGTTGAGGATAGTGGAGAGTTTAATTTTGCATCAATTCGTACTGTACCTTGATTTAACAGGTTTTGACATGTTTCGTTACCTGATCCATCGGCTGATAAATCAAAAGCTAATACTGTGTAACCTTTTGAAAAATATTCTCTTGTGATCTGATGACCTCTATCGGAATGATGTATTCCTGTACCTTTGAATAATGTTAAATATGCTCTGGTATTACAAAAACTCTCAGAGAAATTTGTTTCAATTGGTGAATTAGGTACTTGTACACCGTTTACATATAATTGAAATTGTGATAAGTTATTGTGATCAAAATGATATGGATTTTTTGATCGTTTTCCATTAAAGTTTTCATTATTTACCATACAAAATAATAATGTATTAGGCAGCTGACCAATAAATACATTATCCAATGAAATGTTTGAAGTATTTGCTGGTATTGTAAATGTTTTTAATTCTCCTCTTTTGTAATGGTATTTTGCATTAGCTTTTGCAAGAATAGTGTTGTGAGCCAATAAAATATTAGGGTTAACTGTAACATGTTTCATGTAGAGAGTTGCTTCATGAATTTTTAAATAACTTTCATCCGTATCAGCGCAAAATAAATAAAATTCTGGTTTTTCAAGTGTTATCGCAATTCTCACATCAACATTGTTTAAAAGCAAAGTAGGCGTGTTAAAAAAATCTACATGTAATTTACCCATTAATTCAACAGTAGAAGAGTTATTGTACTGTTTCTGTCTTATTTTGGAGCCTCCGTTATTAATATCATGAACATTTGGTTTATCTAACTCCATGTGTTGTACTAGCATCTTTTCCATAGCTTACCAGGGAAATTAAATAGCTTTTATAATTATAAAACGAATCGGAGGGAGTTACATTTTTTCCATTTAATGTTACATTTACTTGTTTAATCATTGAATGTAACAAATTATTTACTACACTAGGTTGGGGTATATACTTTTTATCGGCACCTGTTCCTGTTGTATCGGCATTACTCCATTTTGCTCCATCTTGTTTTAATATTTGAACTTTAAATTTAATATATGTTGATGCTAAATCTCTGTATGTATCACCATTACCAAGCGAGACAAATTCTATTGTAGAAGGTGAGGCCTCCAATGATGCTAACGGATTGTATACTACTTCATCAGTACGTAAAATACTTGTCTGTATTGGTGGTGTTGTGAACAGATCCAACTCTGACTTCATGCATTCTACAATGACCATTTTTAATTAAAAATATCTAAAACACGTGTTTTTTTATTTCCTGCTTTCCGACTCTTTCTACCGATTGAATATAATTTTGGTTTTACACGTCTTTTTATAGTTTTACGTCTACTTTTTACTTGCAATATTTTTTTTTTACTACTTGTTTTTCTCTTTCTACCACTACCATACATAGAATGCAATTGGTTTACTGCTGCAGTTCTTAAATTTTTTATTACTGCTTTAGCTTGTTCTTCAAATACTTCTTTTGGATTTGACCCTGACGCTATATCAGACAAAATATTAGAGCCAGTTTTAAATGCTTCGTCTTTGAGTAAATTAAAACCAGTAGTCAATGTTGGTTTTAAAAAACGAAATAAACTTCCAAATAAATTACCAAGACCACGCCCTCGCTGGATTGTTGGATATGTCTGTAAAAGTGGTCCTATTTCATTTATATTACCACCAGCTTGCGATGAATAATATTTAATGTATTCACGATGCATGTTTAAGTAAAACGACAAAGCTTTATGTATTGTTTTTATTTATATACTTTTTTATTAAAATCTCTTAAAATGTAATACAATTTTTGTGGGATAATAGTTTGGTACAAAATCAATTTTTTTACCATACTGGTCGGAAATATTAATGATTCAAAAATCTTTTTTTCTAACGGAACGTAATGTATATTTTTAAATTCTATATTATTTTGTCTTCTACAGTTATCAATATTTATTGCACGCAACGATCGTATATTATTATTTCCAAAAATTTCTGGTTGAATGATATCGCTATATACTAGCAACATACCGCTTTTTTCATCTTTTATTTGTTTGAACGTACGTTCAAATAAGTCTAGTATTGTTTTTTGGTAATTAAAAATATCTTTTTTTTGCTGGAAGATCTCTTTTATTAACTCTGGTACAGTATATTCAATACCTGGTTTTAAATAGAAACTCTCATCGTTAAAAGATTTTGATATACGTACAAATTTTAGACTATCTGCATCTGGAACAGCTGTGTATTTGACATTAAATGTCTTATCATTCGACAGAGTGACTAACACCTCATTATAAAATTCTTGTAATACTTCAGCACGTGTACAATCCCCTACTGGTGTTATGTTGTTGATAAGTATAGGTAAAAAATTTCGTTTCCAATCATCGTGCCTAAATTTTGCATTATCTTCATGGTAAAATGTATATCCCAGACGTTTTTTAACATTTAATTTATTTTTACCTACTAAAACTGAATGTACACCCAACAAAATAGTAACTGATTTTTGCTTATCATATTTATCAGTTTGTAGGTAGTCGTTAACATAAATTTCTGAAAGACCAATCTGCCAATCAGCTTTAGTTAAATCTAAATGTGTTGGTATTCTATTTTCAAAAGTTGCCAGAGTATTATCGGGGAAAAAATTAACTGAATCATTACTAAATAATGTGATATAGAAATTATCTCGCGAATTCATAATTGTAATTGGTAAATTTAAGCTTTTGACGCTTATTTATAGCTTTCCCAGTGAGGTGGTGTATTATATGGTTTATATTGTTTAGGTGGAGATTTGTGAATTGTCGTTTGTTTTCTTTTAATGTTTTTCTCTGGAGGATATTTTGACAAAATACTTTGCCTTAATAATGAACCACTTGCTTGTGCATGTTGTCTTGTATTTATAGGTGACAAAATACTTTGATTTAAAAATGAACTATTTGAATTTGTACGTTGTCTTGTAGGTGACTTTTCAGGTAATGCTACTGTAATAATACCACCTGTATTTGTATCATACATTCTTAAATTGGAATTAGAAGAAGACAATCTTCTAGTTAAACGCTCTTCAGGTAATGATTTCTGCAGGGCAATCTCAGCAGCGTCGTCATCATCAATTCCAAATTCCATATCTTCTATATCATCATTTTTTTGCTCTCTATATTGCAGCTTTTGTTGTTGTTGTTGCTCTTTTATTTTTATAGGTTTTTTACAAAAACCTCAGGCGGGATTACAATCATACGCTGCATATTATTCATTTTTTCGACTGATAATCTCCTATTAATTTACCAATAATACCTGATAGCACGGTTCAAATTAGAACAGGTAAAAAGCCTCCTTTTTGAATTAGAATTCGACGTTTTGCTTTCAAACTACTTTTAGTACTCACTAAACATCTTAATGTTCTTTTATGTTTTTTTAAAAATGATAAACTCTTCTTTGATATTTTATTATTGCCGTTTAAAGTATTAATAGCAATTTCAATTAAAGTCTTTATAACATCATCATTACAATTATTTAATATACTATTACGAAATTTTTTATTCTGATCTTTTAGAAGATGTAATGTATGTTGGTTTCTCATCAATCGTTTCATATTTCTCACAGTAAACTTTATTATTTAATTCACTCGGTGTACAATAACAAACACAATCATTTTTTTCAAATATATTACTGCGTATACGAAACAATTCATTGATGTTTTGTGTTAAGTCTAACACAATATAACCGTGAGGGCTTGATGTAACCTCATTATATGATGTAACTCTCTTGTTTTTTCAGGAAAAATTTGTCGTGCTAAAGGTAAAATCTGCGATTTGTCGCGGGGGTTCTTAAATAAAACCAGATATTTAGCATTTAATGATATATCACGACAGTATTTACCTTGGTGAAAAATATTTTGTATTAGCAAAATAATTGATAAATTTTTATGGTGTGAACCTTTTGTAAACAATTCACATACTTGTTTATTATATGTTTCAAGCATTAAATCATCCAATACAATTAAAATATTATCGTTATTTTCATTATTTATTTGTTCTGGTATATTATTTAAAAATTCAATATTTTCAAAAGGTAAATTTCTTGGTATAGCAGACAATTCAGGGTTACACCAAATTATTTTAGTTATGTTTGGTCGAATTAAATCTTCATCACTTCTAATTATATTGCATACAAAAGTTGTTTTTCCACACCCTGACGGACCTGCTATAATCATACTAAATGGATGTATAAATGGTAGCATCTTTACAATTTTAATTCGTCAATTCTTCTTATTAAATTCTCGTAATTATTTTTAAATACCTTTATCACTTTTAAAGCGTCTCTATATTTATATGTTATTGATATACATTCACATGTATCAGGTCCCGATGTTGCATTATTATCTGACCAAATACAGTTTGTATAATGAGTACCAAATTGTGATTTTTTTACACCATTATCAATTAGAGAATTTAATGTCTTTACAAGACTTTCTAATTTACTTTTATGATATTCAGACAAAAACGGTTTATAATCGTTTAAAAAATTAGAAATTACTACTATATCCACCGCGGTCAATGACATTCTGCACACTAAACTAAATTTATATTTTTTTACAATATATAAATATATTTAGCATGGATAAATATTAGTTCTTTGTAACGTAGGTGTGATTGACAATGATTTATGGTTTTCATATAAATTACTTTATTTTAATTTTAGTTTTTTTTTAATTCTTGAAGTTGCATTTTTGGTTTTTTTTTATTTTGAAAGTTACAAACTATTTTTCAGATCACAAATAACAACAACACAATAATATAAAAAATTGAACTTGAACTTAAATAAGTAGTTTTTGCATCATTAAATTTATTAAAAAAGGCGAATAAGATAACTAGCAACAACACAAAATCTAAAAAATAAAATTTCATTACAGTATTTATGAAAAATATCATTTATTTTAGAATTCGTATACACAAATTCATTTTATATGTTTTTTGTTGTTGTTTGTTTTTCATCAATATATTATGTAAAAATATTGATTAAGAAACTTGTTCATAATTATTATGATCAAGTTCAATGTTATTATATATGATTATAAATTCATATACCATTTAATTTAATCAAAAAAAAAAAAATATCTTATTGCCTAGACCTCACAAAATTACAAAGAAGACAAAAGCAAATAGCAACAAAAACAAAATTTATTTTTGTATCGACAACTTGTTTTAGATTTTTTTGAATGTAAAATTTGTTATTACGTATAAACCCACAATCTTTACCATTGCTCAACCTTATTTTCATACAATCGGTATTCCAAACAAAATCAAAACTGTTGGTGGCCCAGTTGGTAGCGACTCCAATTTACAATTCAAACTATAACGCTTCAAATCCTCGGCCGGCGACTTTTTTTAAATTGATTTAGAAAAAATTTATCAAAATTGAAAAAAAGTGATCCAGAAAAATTTAGTCAAAAGTCTTAATACATATGGGGTAAAAAGTGATCTAGAAAATGTATTGAAAAAGTGATCTAGAAAATGTATGGAAGAAGTGATCTAGAAAATGTATGGAAGAAGTGATCTAGAAAATGTATGGAAGAAGTGATCTAGAAAATGTATGGAAGAAGTGATCTAGAAAATGTATGGAAAAATTGATCTAGAAAATGTATGGAAGAAGTGATCTAGAAAATGTATGGAAAAAGTGATCTAGAAAAATTTGGTCAAAAGTCTGAATATGTATGGAAAAAAGTGATCCAGAACATACATATATTAACTACTATGCCGTCTGCTCAGGATTCTTTCCCTATGAAGAAGGTATCCATGAGGAAAGAGTATTGTGCAGGCTAAGGAAGCAGAACGAGGGCCTGTACACCCAGAACTGGAGGGTTCTGAAAAAGGAGGTGGGAAAGAGAGGACAACACATTGTCTTCTCAATCGATGACGCCTCTGTCAGAACTCTTCAGGACATGGAGTGCAGACCTTGGTTCAACTTCGACAGGGTAAATCTCCGTCTGAAACTTAAAGCTACTGGAGATGAAACGAAGGTTTCAGATGTTCAGCCAGTAGTATCAGAATCGACGATAAAGACGTCATCTGAACCACAGCCGTCCACGAGTAAAGCTTTGGCTCAGGTGGTTGAAAAGCCGCTACCTGAACCAAAGCATGGTGATAAAATAATCGACAGCTCCATGCGTTCATTTAGACCACCATTGCAGGCGGGAAGATCGCATCATGGTGAAGAACGCAGATCATCATACCATGGAGAATCGACGATAAAGACGTCATCTGAACCGCAGCCGTCTACGAGTAAGGCTTTGTCTCAGGTTGTTGAAAAGCCGCTACCTGAACCAAAGCATGGTGATAAAACAAACGACAGCTCATTGCGTTCATTTAGACCACCATTGCAGGCGGGAAGATCGCATCATGGTGAAGAACTCAGATCATCATACCATGGAGCAAGAAGACCATCGTCAGGGTTGGATCGGCCACGAGAGAGGAGTGGCTGGCATAGAGTCGGAGAAAAGAAGAGTGGCAGCAGAAGGGAGGATAAACCGACTGTTAGAAGGGATAGGGAGGACGAACGTCGTCCCCCGACCTCAAGAAGGTAGTGATGATGGATACATCGGCCATCATCCAGGGAAATCTGCAACATACCAAAGCTGCCTCAGCGGTTCTAAGTTGCAGATTTATTAAAGAAGACATCAGAATTGCACTAATTCAAGAACCTTGGATCATAGGTAAAAAGATTTGTGGATTAGGTAACTCTGGTGGTAAGTTATTGTATGGTCCTATGGCTAAAAGGCCCCGGGCTTGTATTCTCTTTAACAAAAATGTTAATTTTGTTCCAATTACAGAATTCTGCCTGGATGATGTAGTTGCAGCAATTGTTGACCTTCAGGGAAATGGGCAAGGCGTAATAGTGTGCTCTGCCTATTTTGCTGCTGATAAACAATGTCCACCCGCTGTATTAGAAAGCCTGCTTACCTATGCGAAAATAAGAAGCTGCAGGTGTTGGTTGGATGTGACGCCAACGCTCATCACATTAATTGGGGTAGTACGGACAATAACAGCAGAGGTGAGTCATTACTTGATTTTATAGTTAGTAATAATTTAAATGTAGTTAACTCTGGCAAAGAACCCACTTTTATCAATAGGATAAGAGGGGAGGTGCTAGACCTAACTATAGCAAGTCCTTTTCTGCAAAACAGAATTATAAACTGGCACGTCTCTAGCGAGCCATCTTGTTCAGACCACAGACACATCAGGTTTGAACTTATTGATTTAGCGCGGACGCCCACAGAGTACCGTCCCAAAAAGAGGACCGACTGGGTCTCCTATAGGGAGACACTTGAGGGAAAACTTAAAGCGGTACCGAATAGGGTAAGAACTGTGAACGATCTTGAAAATGCGGCGGACATTACTCGCGAAGCAATAATAGAATCGTTTGAATATTCCTGTCTTATACGCAATAAATGTAGCAATAGACAGGTATCATGGTGGAACAACAATCTTTCTGACTTCAGGAAGAAGGTGAGAAAGCTTTTCAACAAGGCTAAGAACAAATCATCCGTAGAGTAAGGAAAATACTCATAAGCCTTAACAGAATATAACCGTGAAATCAGGAAGGCGAAAAGAGAATCATTTAGGAACTTCTGCGAAGGTATCAATGAATTGCCTGCGGCAGCTAGAATCCATAAGGTTCTCTCTAATGAAACACCTGGAACCATTGGTTTCCTTAAAAAAGCCAACGGAAAATACACGGAAATAAAGGAAGAAACGCTGGATCTACTGTTGCTAGCTCACTTTCCTGGATCCAACAGGATCAACGAACACGACCAGGTAGAAAACCCTCAATCTATAGGTCTTCGACAGGATAGGAAAGAGTGGAGATTCGCCTCTAAGGTGATCAGCCAGGATCGTGTAAAGTGGGCGTTAAAATCATTTAAGCCCTTTAAATCAGCAGGACCTGATGGAATATTCCCTGATGGAATATTCCCTGCGCTTCTTCAAGAAGGTGAAGAAGTTATTGCACCCATCCTGACTAGACTATTTCGAGCAAGTTTGGTATGGGGACACATACCTAGCTCTTGGACGAAGGTCAGAGTGGCTTTCATTCCAAAAGCTAATAAGGCGAATGATGGAGATCCGAAAATGCTACGTCCCATCAGCCTATCATCGTTCATACTCAAAACGATGGAAAAAGTGATTGAGAGGTTCATTAGAGAGACAGCATTAATAGAGAATCCTCTACACAAGCATCAATATGCATATCAGTCCGGTAAGTCGACTGAAACTGCACTACTCAACCTAACGAAGAAAATTGAGGAATCAATTAACTTTAAAGAAATTGCAGTGGTTGCTTTCATGGATATTGAAGGGGCGTTCAACAATACTTCGCATGGTTCTGTAATTGAAGCTATGCGGGGTAAAGGGTTGAATCAAATAATTTGTCAATGGACAGAATCCATGCTAAAGAGCAGGATCATTGAGATGTCCATTGGTAACGAAAAAATTAATGCCACAACCACAAGAGGGTGCCCACAAGGGGGAGTATTGTCGCCATTACTGTGGTCTCTGGTAGTAGACAGACTGCTGGTAAAACTACATGCGGCCGGTTTTGACTGTCAAGAATATGCAGATGATCTCGCAATTGTTATAATGGGGTAAGTACACTAACGTTTTAGGGGATCTGCTGCAAACAGCCTGCAACTTAGTACAAAAGTGGTGTCAAGAAGAGGAGCTGG
>CAWUCQ010000021.1:47500-57118 GCA_963920725.1 Rhamphomyia laevipes
ATTTTCAGCTTTATTGGAAACCTTAAACTGTAGAAATTTAATTATTTTAGGTGACTTTAATGTTAATATTTTGTCTAACTCGCCAGAGGTAGATAATTTTATTTCTTGTTTATCTTCGTTTGGTTTAGAATCACTTGTCTCTAGTCCTACACGTATTACACCTTCCTCAAGTTCCTGTCTAGATCATATATATCTAAGGCTCCATCGAAACAATCATATTAATTGCAAAACTGGTATTTTTGATCTCAATATAACTGATCATTGTTTAACTACTATTCAGCTAAATCATAAAGTAAGTAGGCAAGATTTTTTTGTAAATAATACAACCAAAACCATTGATTTTGAAGCATTAAAATCTGTTTTAATTTTGGAGTTCTGGGATGAAGTTTATTCAGCTCCTGATCCTTCAACAGCTTTTAGTTTTTTTATAAATAAGTTAAATAGGCATATTTCGAATTGCAGTCATAGCACTAATCAAAATACCAACAAATTTAAAAGGCTTAAACCCTGGATGACCTTGTCATTGTTAAATAAAATAAAAAAAAAAATTTAATCAGTATTCGTGTTCGTAAATATCCTTCTGATTCTAGATTGAAAGTTTACTATAACAAAATATGTCGTAATTTAAAAGTTGAAATTGAAAAATGTAGTGATAATTATTATAGTAGTAAGTTAACAAAAAATTCGGGTAATCCGAAAAAAGAATGGCAAGTAGTTAACGAAATTCTCAATAAAAATGCACCGAATAGTGATATTGTGCTACTTAACAGTAATGGTATAGTTTCTAATCCTGCGGAAGTCGCTAACTTATTTAATAACTAATTTTCTAAAATAAGTAGTACACTATTAAATAGTAATTATAATAATAATGATAATAATAATAATATTGCTGTTAGTAATGGTTTAGCTTCTTGTCATTGTGAAAATTTTATTAAGAGTGAACCTATTAATCCAAGTAGTTTTTTCTTTGATAATTTTAACAGTGCGGAAATTCACAAATTAATTATTTCGCTAAAATCTTCTAATTCTACTTCTTGTGATGATATATCAAGTAATACAGCTAAAAAAATCTCATTTTATATTGCTGATGTATTGACTTATATTTTCAATTTTAGTGTACAGACAGGAATATTTCCTGATGATCTTAAAACTGCTATAGTAATACCACTACATAAGAAAGGTGACAGCACATCTTTAAATAACTACAGACCTATTTCACTTTTATCTGTTTTTTCAAAAAATTTTGAAAAAGGCATGAAAACCAGAATTTTGTCTTTTTTAAATAAAAATGATTTCTTCAGTAACTTTCAATTTGGTTTCAGAAGTGGTAAATCGACTGAAGATGCACTTTTAAAACTATGTACTGAAATCTATAATTCGATAAATGATTCCAAACTTCCATCTGCGTTATTTATCGACATCAAGAAAGCCTTTGACATGGTAGATCATAGTTTGTTGTTGAGTAAAATGCATAAAGCTGGATTTAGAGGCTTTATTTATGATTGGTTTGCGTCATATTTAAGAAACCGTAAGCATAAAGTAAAAATTAAAAATATGTTCAGCTCCTTTTTGTTTCAGAATATTGGTGTTCCACAAGGTTCCGTTTTAGGTCCTATTTTATTTTTAATTTATGTCAATTCGTTGTTTATTCAATGTTTTATTGGCAAATTAACAGCTTTTGCTGATGATACAGCTCTATCTTATTCTAATCACAATTGTTTTGACACTATTGTTAACGTTAATCATGATTTAAATATTCTTAGACGCTGGTTTCAGCTTCATAAATTAGTTATAAGCGATAAAACTAAATTCATGTTTTTTAATGTCTTAGGTCACATGTATAAAAGTGTGTCGCTTTGGTATCATTCTCCTTGCTGTCCTAAGTTACCACTACATAAATGTTGTTCGCAAGAACAAACCTATGCTGAGTTTGTGAATTGCGCACCTAACTGTTTTGCAATTGAGATTGTTGATAGCTTTAAGTATTTAGGTTTATTTTTAGACAGCAAATTAAATTGGAAAGATCATACAACGTACCTTCAAAAATATTTTAATCAAGTGGTTAGACAGTTATATCATCTGAGCTTATACTGCTCTTTACGATTATCAATGCTTGTGTATTATGGTCTTTTCAATTCTAAGCTACAATATGGTATTAGCTGCTGGGGTGGTACTAATTTTAATAAAATTGAACCATTGTTAATTAAACAAAAACATGCCATTAGGGTAGTAATGAAGTGTAGTCGTTTAACACACAGTTTTGACCTTTTTAAAATGCTGGGAGTTCTTCCATTAAGACATCTATATTATTTTAAATGTTTAAAATTGTTTTTTTTACGTTCCGGTTATGATGAACCTTTAAATTAGTGTAACTCATAACTTAAGAGTAAATACCAGAAATCTTGTGATGGTCCCCATATTTCGGAAAATGCACTATTGTCAGTTTTATAATGTTATTGCACCTCGTCTATTTAATAAGCTACCAATTTTGTACCGGTGTGAACGAGTAAAATCGAAATTTTTAAAATATGTTAAATTGTGGTTATTAGAGTTTTATCACTCTGAAATTGAAAATTTACTAAGACCTGTAATTTGATGTATTTGGATGTTCTTGTATAGTTTCTTTTAGTAAAAAATATTTTTGAATAGAGTTTCTCTTTTACATCAATAAGTTGTTTTTTAAATTTATATTGTAATTTTGTTAGACTTTGCTTTTGATTTTATTTTGATTTTGTTAATCCTAATAAATTTTTTGTTTTTTTTCTTTTTATCTATCTTTAACTTAAAATTAACTTTAATTTGAATTTAATTATAATATTTGATTTCCCCATCAACAACTTTATTATGTTAATTTAAATTTAGTTACATTCGACACTGTATTACACAGAATGTTCCTATCTATTTTCTGTAAAAATTATGTATTTGGTTTTTATTGAAAATAAAGAAAAAAAATGAAATGAAAATGAAATGAAATGAATTATTATTATTATTATTATTATTATTATTATTATTATTATTATTGTAATTATTATTATTATTATAATTATTATGATTATTATTATTATTTTTATTATTATTATTATTATTATTATTATTATTATTATTATTATTATTATTATTATTATTGTTGTGTATAAATACACTGCATTATCTCAACCTAAGTTGACCATGCGTCTATTCAGACCTTTAAGACCATGCGTTTAATCAGGCCTTTAGATATTTAAGTCTAAACGTGCCTAAACTTAGTCTCCAAAAAGTTTTTCAAATTAAGGTTGTATTGGTGAATTGCATGTAACCTAATGCATTTTACCTGCAACCCATATAATTTCAATGTAACGGTATTGAAATTATATGGCATAGGGCCGTTTTTGCTGAATTGCAGAAATGAAATCCCATAAAAGCGGTGTAAATCCATCGATTGTTTGTCATTCAATTAACTTGCTTTGACTAATTAACTACCCCCCACCAATGGTAAGGAGTTAATTAGATAAAAAAGAAAGGATTGAAAGTAAACAGTATAATTAAAATTAACAGATAAAGTAGTAAAGTAAAAAGTATAGTTTGAGAATAATAAATAAACATATAAAAGTATAAAAAGGAATTTTATTTGTAGTAATCATCTAGAAGATTTAATCCTAAAGAGGACATAAGATAAATTATATAACATTAATATTATATAACATTTGGCGCAGCCGGTAAGCCAGTTATTACGTTAACTGGTAGGAACATATTTTTGTGGGAGAACCTGATTTCGAAGAGATTAATGTCGAACAGCTCAATCATCCTGGGAAGACAGATCCAGGACGACAACGAAACTATAAATTTTGAAGAGATCCGGCCCATCATTTTAAGAAGGAATCTGGAAAGAAGAAAGGAGAATATAGATCCGACAAACCTAAGGTTATTACGGGAGGTTAGGAATACGACAAAGAAAACAAGGAAAATAAAAACAAAGAAAACTATCAGAGTATAATGCCAGTTTTCTTTAAAGCAGATGGAATAATTTGGCCAACGTGGTGCGGCAAAGTGTGTAACAAGTGCATTGGTATGTGGAGGAAGTACCAACAGCCGAACCTTGAAAATTACCACACAAACTGTATAATATGTGGTAAGTTGGTAATGGTTTTTGACGAAAAGAAAAATAAATTTTAAAACATTTTTATAAGATTGTTATTATTTTGGTTTTTGTTTTTTTCGTTTCTCGCAACGGGTTTCGCTTTGTTTTTGCCCGTTTTAATGAATTTTTGTTGGGAATATCAGTTTCCGTAAAATAAATATGTAAAAAAAAAAACAGTAATAAGTAAAAAAAAAATTTAAGAGTGAAATAAAATTAAAAACAGTAAAAACAGTAAAACGAAAAATTAAGAGTGAAAATAAAATAAATGAGAAAACAAAAAACAGTAATAAGTATAAAAAATTTAAGAGTGAAATAAAATAATAAACAGTAAAAACAGTAAAACAAATTTAGTGTGAAAATTAAAATGAATAAAAAAAGAAAACAGTAATAAGTATAAAAAAATTTAAGAGTGAAATAAAATAATAAACAGTAAAAACAGTAAAACGAAAAATTAAGAGTGAAAATAAAATAAATAAGAAAACAAAAAAAACAGTAATAAGTAAAAAAAAAATTAAGAGTGAAATAAAATATTAACCAGTAAAAACAGTAAAACAAAAAATTTAGAGTGAAATAAATAAGAAAAAAATAGTAATAAGTAAAACAAAAAATAAAAACAGTAGAATGAAACAGTAGAGTGAAATAAAAACAGTAGAATAAGATTTTTGATATTGTTTTTGGTTTTTCGTTTGTTTTTTTTTTAAAAAAAATATATAAAATACAGTTTTTATAAAAAATTATAGCTAAACAATATTTAAATAATTAATGGTCTGGTCGAAAGTACGATACGGAAGTCGAATTGATGAAATGACTTTCGACAACGAAAATCCAAAGTTCCAGACCTCATCGTCATCAGAAGCTCCAGCAGCCATGTCCACACCAGCAGCCAAAAATTTGGAAGGCGCAGTAGGATTCCAGTTACAAGGTGCATTGCCAAAAGAACTAGGTCTCCAGTTGCGGTCGAAGAAGAGCTACCCTCGCATGACGGATTTAAATATAGGTACTGAAAAAGAAAATAATAATTTAGTAAATAAGAGTATATTAAATAATGGAAACAATTTTTTAGTTAATAATGATATTAATAATTTTAACTTGGAAAACCAAGACATAGAAGAAAACCGGGACCCTTTCGCGGTTTTAAATTCCAAAAGAACCCCTCCCAAACAAAGACGTTCAAATTTATATGATTTCCCCACTCCAATACTTTCACCTGGCGAATCAATAGCGAAAAAAATTATAATCCTTTAACACAACTAAAAGATATACCACATTTAAACGACGGTAGAACATATATAAGAACAATGAACCTACCCATGCAAAATAGGAATCAAAATTTACGACAGTTTGACGACCAGCACAGTCAATCAGACCTAAGTTCGTTAAATGATGCACGTGAAGGTTATTTGAGTGAAGTAGAAACATTCAAAACTTTTTTAACCCACGTACCTACGTTTTCGGGATCTGAAGAAAGCCCTGCTTTAGAATTACAAAATTTTTTAGTATTAGCAGAAGAAGTTTATTTTATATGTCAAGAGGCCGGAAGGCCATTAGTTTTAACAAATTTAATACGAAGTAAGCTACGTGGTAGAGCAAATTCGCTATTTCAGAACAAAACTTTTTCAGACTTTGACGAGTTTAAAAATATTTTGGTTAGTCATTTTTTGCCATATAAAGATTTACCACAACTCGCGCGGGAAATAGAAGAATGTTATCAGGGACCAGACGAGGGTGTGGAAAGCTTTGGTCGCAGATTAACACAAAAAGTAGAAGCTTACGAAATGATGGTGGAAAATACCTATCGGACCGAAGGACGGGTCCTGTTAGAGGAAATGATGAAAGTAGCAAAGAGAACTTTCATTAGAGGATTGCGTTCTGAGCCTTTAAAACATTATGTAAGGTCACAGAACTGCTCAAGTTTAAAAATAGCCGTACAGAAGGCTAGGGACTACGCTCGGGAAGACTATGCAATGGGGAATGCAACAGAGCGCCCCGCAAGTATGAAAGATGACGAAATGACTTCACTAATAAAAAAATTATTAATTAAAATGGATAATGAAGAGGGACCAAGAAAACCGGTGAGGGAAGAAAGAGTCCGATTTTCAGGACACCTACCACAACGAGGAAGGGACAATTATAACACAGGTCCCCCACGACATTTCCAACGACCTACACACCGTCCAAGTCAACCACAACATAATGGTAACAATAATTTTAGACAAAATAGAAATGTGCCCATGCCAAACAGAAATGATTTCAAGTGTTACACTTGTGGTGAACCAGGGCACACCAGCAGGTTTTGAAATAAAAATCAAGCAGGTTTTTGCACAAATTGTAAAATAAGGGGACATACCAAAGAACAGTGTACCCGACATGTACAAGCTCCCACAATTAACATGATGCGACAAGCTTTAGGGAATAATGAATATCTGGCCACGAACAAGTCGCCAACAAAAGGAATGGAAAAATTGGAAAGACTTTGTGAGTGGTGTGACCAATCTGGGCATGGTATCCTATTGTGTCCTGCCAGACAAAAGTACGAGTCTCGAGCAGCACTTTATTCGGGAAACGAGTCGGGAATGAGCCAAAATCCCCCGACTCATCTCCTAAATTAGGGGCGCATAATCCACTACATAAAAAATATTTGGATCCAACAGTTGAATTACCTTTGGATATCGTCAAAACCGGTACTGCCAAACTGTTGATAGACACTGGTGCTCAAGTAAGTATTATGAAGAAAAATTCATTAAAATCAGATATAAAAATAAACACCAATTAGAAAATAGGTTTAAGGACACTGCACGGGGAAAATGAAACAATGGGGAAATGCAGCGGGAAGTTTTTGATTAACGAAGGGTTAGACTGTGAATTTCAAATAACCAACATTGAAGACAGATTACCAGGAGACGGAATTCTCGGTTACGATTTTTTGTCTAAACATTGCAACATACAGGGTCCAATGAAAGTTTTACAATTTCCCCGTAATTTAATAAATCAACGAACATTTCAAGTACCTATCACAGAAGAAAGCCACAATGCTAAAAAAGGGATACCAAGCGTGTATTTTTTCAAAGAAAGTACCGACGAAGTAAAATCGGAAAATTTGGGAGATATAAAAGTAGACTCAAATTTAACTAAGGATCTAATTATAATAAATTTGGAGGAAGTAATTCCTGAAGAGAAACCACAGGTATTAGCAAATATCACAGAGAGGAAGGAATTTATAAACGAAGAGAAATAAGTGGGATTATGTCAAAATGAAAAAGATAAATTAAGCGAGGAAATAAAAATTTGTATACCCGCTCGTACAGAAAAGATAGTAAAAATACGCACAGCATTAAAGGGAGAAAAGTTGGTAATATCTAGTGAAATTTTACCTGGAGTATTTGTAGGGAATGGTATTTGTAGTATAAAAGATGGAAATTTAATATTAGGAGTAATTAATGTAAACAATGAAGATAAAATTATCGAAAAATAAGAACCCGTAACATATAATCTGGAGGATTTTGAAGTACGAAGTTTGGAAAGAGAAAAAAAAGTTATGAAAGAAACAAATAAAGGGACCCCTAAAGTTAAGGGTTCTAAAAAATTACAAAGGAAATCAGGGAAATTAATTAATGAAGAACTAATTAGAGAAGCTGTGGGGTACGTTAGATATATGTACCACGATGAGAAAAATTTAGAGGAAGAAGATTTCATAATCCAACAGCGAGTTCAAAAACTGAAGGAAGATCTGTGTTTGAAAAAAGATTTGAATATAGAAGAACGAAAAAGTTTGGAACAAATATGTAAAGAATATCAGGACATTTTCCATCTACCAGGAGACAAATTACCAGGTACTAACAGTGTAACACACAAAATACCAATAAAGCAAGACCAAAGACCAATAAATAGTAGACAATATAGACTGGCTGAGTGCCACAAACAAGTAATAAATGAGGAAGTCACTAAACTACTGGAAGAGGATATTATACAACCCAGTAAGAGCCAATGGAATGCACCACTTTTAGTGGTACCAAAAAAGACGGGGCCCAACGGGGAAAAAAGACATAGAGTAGTTATAGACTTTCGGAAATTAAATGAAGCTACTGTGGGAGACGCGTTCCCATTACCTAGAATAGAGGAAATTTTAGATCAGCTAGGACGATCACGGTATTTCACAACTTTAGATTTAGCAAGTGGTTACCACCAAGTACATCTAGAACCAAGTGACAGGGAAAAAACCGCATTTAGCACAGCCTACGGACATTTCGAATTTAAAAGAATGCCTTTTGGCCTAACAGGAGCTCCAGCTACATTCCAGAGATTAATGAACTATGTCCTATCAGGATTACAAGGTATAAGGTGTTTCGTATATCTAGACGATATCGTCATTTATGGTAGAAATTTGGCTGATCATGATGAAAAACTTAGAATTGTTTTTCAGCGACTAAGAGAAAATAATCTAAAACTACAACCTGAAAAATGTAAGTTCCTTAAAAAAGAAGTAGTTTATCTGGGACACAAAATTACTTCAGAAGGAGTTCTGCCAGATCCAGAAAAAACCAGTTGCGTAAAAAACCATCCAGTACCACGCACAACGAAGGAGCTACAATCATTCCTGGGTTTAGTAAACTATTATAGACCGTGTATGCCTGATTTAGCAAAAATTGGGATGGTTTTATATAAAATGGCCACTAAAACACAGAAATATATTTGGACACCAGCACATCAAAAAGCATTTGAAGAAGTAAAAGAACTTTTAATTACCCCTCCACTGTTAGCATACCCTGATTTCAGCCAACCTTACGTATTAACAACAGATGCATGTAATTATGCCGTGGGAGCTGCCATATCACAAGGAGAGATCGGAATGGATAAGCCTATCGCATACGCTAGTAGGGTATTAAGCAAGCCTGAAAGAAATTATGCAACAATAGAAAAGAGATGTTAGCCATTTATTGGGCCATTAAGAATTTCAGATGTTATCTCTTGGGTAGAAAATTTAAGGTCTTCACTGATCACAAACCCTTAATTAGCGCATATAAAAATAAAGATTTAGAGGGAAGGTGAAACAGGTGGAAAATCAGATTGTCAGAGTATGAGTTCGAAATAATATACAAGTCCGGAAAAAATAGCACTAATGCAGATGCTTTAAGTAGAATACCAATTATAGAGGAAAGTAATGAAACTCAGGAGGATATAACAATTAATATGATAACTCGAAGCAAGGCGAAAGAATTGGAGGAAAAGAATAATGAACTAATACAAAATAATATTGATAATGAAGTCGAAATTGATAGTGAACAAGAAAGTGAAAATGGAGACTTAACAATCAACAAAAAAATAATAAAATTAATAATAATAATAATAATAATAATAATAATAATAATAATAATAATAATAATAATAATAATAATAATAATAATAATAATAATAATAATAATAATAATAATAATAATAATAATAATAAAAATAAAAATAATAATAATAATAATAATAATATTAATAATAATAATATTAATAAT
>CAWUCQ010000022.1:0-19430 GCA_963920725.1 Rhamphomyia laevipes
AACTGAATAAAAATCAGATCAATAATCAATCTCATAGGTCATATTTTACGAGTATTTAATTTCGCTAATTTTTTTTAGCTGAAAAATTGATTCCCGTCGAGTTCATCGAAAACGAGTTCATCGAAAACAAGTTCATCGAAAACGAGTTCATCGAATACAAGTTCATCGAATGCAAGTTCATCGAAAACGAGTTCATCGAATGATCAATTCATCGAATTACAAGTTCATCGAAAAAAAGTATTTTTTAACTATATTATTTTTTAACTATAAACTATCACGACAGATTTTGAAGTTGCAATGATCAAAAAATAAAATGTTATTTAAAGTACTTATAGAAATTTATTTTATAAAAATATACATTAATTTAAAATGAAATTCAAATGAAAAAAATTTAGTATGATACATTATGTGCTATTGATCTTAAATAATCACAAACATTTATATCTGGATTCCAACGACTGACAACACGTAACAATTTTCGCATTCATAAAGTTAAGAACAGGGAATTCCCGGCATTAAATATTTATTTTAATTTATTTTTTATTTCTTTGAAAACAATAAATCGAATATGATTACTGGGAAAGTTTTCATTAATTAGTACTGTTTTCATTAATAAGTACATATAAGTTTGCATTAATATGTAGGTAAAGTTAAACTCCTTATGACCTCAGTAACAGCGGGCGTAAAATTTATAAATAAAATAAATAGGTAAAAGAAGGTAATAAGTAGTCAGTAAGTGTGAAAAATTTATCATTTTCATTAATATGGGTAATAATCAGGGAAAACCCGACGAAAAGAATCAAAAATAAAAAAGAAGAATTATAAAAATTTCAAGAAAAACTTGCGAGGTTCTGTTATATCTGTTTAGTCATGGAACACGTATTTTTCATTATCAGAAAAAATAATATAGTTAAAAAATAATTTTTTTTTCGATGAACTTGTAATTCGATGAATTGATCATTCGATGAACTCGTTTTCGATGAACTTGCGTTCGATGAACTTGTATTCGATGAACTCGTTTTCGATGAACTTGTTTTCGATGAACTCATTTTCGATGAACTCGTCGGTTACCGAAAAATTTGCCTTTTTTTCTTCTACGAGAAAATTTTAACCAATTTGGGACAGTACTTACCAGTTTCATATGTTCTAGGGCGTATATAGTATATTATTATCTGAATTCAATTAAATTTGGCAGAAAGAGGTTGATTCCCTGATGTACTTACTGCCTTGTATTCAGTAGTTTTATATGAACAGTACGTGAAAAATTAATTATGATCTTATAAAGTACCAAGAATTTGGGAACTAAATTTTAGGAATATCAACTAAATTTTAAGAATTAGAAGTTTTAGCTTTCTAATGGCATTGTGGTTTGGTTTCTATTCTAGCCAATATGGAGATAAGGCATTTTATTGTATAAAAATGCTTAAAAGAGTAATGAAAAATATTGTTTGTAAAGAAATTGTTTGTTTGCTTTTTATTTCTGATTGTACAATGTAAAATAATAATTTAATTGCTGTAAAAAGGTTATAAAATTGCTAATATAAAGCTCAGACTACCTGCAATAATAATTTAAGAATATATTTTCAAAAAAATAAACTAATTAAAATTAATGTGGGATTATAGTTTCCAAACAACATAGAAAGCATAAATCTTTTATAGCTCGTTTTAAAGGACGTTTCATTAATACTTTATCTAATGACATATATGTATAACCCATACTTCTATATTGACCTATACTAAAACTATGAACCAAAATATATCTACTTTTTTTAACAACGAATCGTAAAATAGTTGTGCCGCTTTCAAAACATAATTCTAATACAATTTCTTGCCCAGAATGAAAGAAGGAATACCGAAATTATGATAGAATAGTTGGAACTGGAATACTAGGAACTTCATTAAGAATCTTAATTCGAATAGAATTAGGACATCCTGGAGCTTTAATTGGTGATGATCAAATTTATAATGTAATTGTTACTGCTCACGCTTTTGTTATAATTTTTTTTATATTATAATTGGAGGATTTGGTAATTGATTAGTTCTTTTAATTTTAGGAGCTCCTGATATAGCTTTCCCACGAATAAATAATATAAGTTTTTGAATATTACCACCTTCATTAACTTTATTATTATCTAGAAGTATAGTAGAAAATGGAGCTGGGACAGGGTGAACAGTTTATCCCCCTATTGATCAAGTATATCAATAAATATAAGTATAAGTCCTCTAACACACAACTGCAATTTTTCAATATTATTACATAAATTAAATTATACCAAAAATCTATAGATTTACAAAAATGAGTCAGAGTTGTTTTTATTATCTCCAACGTGCAATCACACTAAATTATATTATATTTTTTCGTATATTTTTAAAATAACTTAATAACTTTTTTTATTAATATTAATATAAAATAATGGTTATAAAAATTGCTCATTTTAGCGAAATGGCTTAATATAAAAATGCAAATATTTTTTCTTTTTTGTTTAATTTGGTGAAAGTTAAAAAAATATTTTATAAAATCAAATATGTTTAAAACAGACACACCTAAAAAAGTATATTTTTTTAAAATATAAATTCAGATCAAATTTTTAGTAAAGAATTATATTAGAAAGCATTTAAATTTCTTAAAATTACCAGTCTTCAAGTTAATTATTAGTATAAAACTCCAAGCTATGGATTTGATTCGGCTTATTTATATAATATATGACTCTTTCGTACACCTTTTCATTTTCATTTAAATAAACTTTTCAATATATTCCAATAAATTGTATATGCATACATTAAAAAAGAAATTAGAAAAAAAAACTATAATTTTAATAAATACTATAATAATTATTATAGAACTAAACCACTGAAATACCAAAATTTACAGAATTTGTTAAAATGGTCGTTTTCATTACACGAAAATGGGTAACAAAAATTGTCGTTTTCCTACTACCAAAATCATAAAAACTTGTTTTGGTGATATTATAATTTAAATTTCAAATATAAATATGTATATTTTCGGAGAATTTTCTGTTATTTTCTACCAAAACTGCCTTCAGTTTTCGAAAATACTACAATACTACAGTAGTCAAATACTACCTTTCAGTTAAAATTAAAATTACTGATGTGTTGGCCACTATGCCAATACATCAGTAACCCGCAATCTTCGTAAATGCATCATATAGCCAGAGTTCCCAGTCAGTGTAGCATATCTGTTTTTGGCGCCTCTAGGTAATGTATATAATGAAGCCCCCTATAATTCTTAAGAAAATTTATGTTTCAATCAATGTTTTTAATTGTTAAACAATTATTAAAAGATGATACCGAATCGTCTCAAAAGTTAGAAACCAACTTCAAAATATTATTATTCAAATGAAACGTCTCGAAATTGGCTATTATGATGAAATTATAGAAATCCATTTTGGATCGGTTGCGGTTTAATGCATCTAATTGCAACCAATTTAAAATTACAATCAATATAAATTAATTTGTCGATTGTTGTTGAACAATACGAATCATTGATTGAAACATAAATTTTCTTAAATATTATAGGGCTTTGAATATTTCCGCATATAGTTTTCGTACAAATCTTCACAGACATCTTAACTGCAAGACCCATGTAGTATCCTGAAGATTTTTAATGGAGCTTCAATATACTTTCCCTTAGAATGCTTTTTTTAATCAATAATTTACAAAATTAATGAATTAATTACTTTCATAATATTTATTTTTGATTACATAATTTAATTATAGATTTCTTAAATATCTTTAGTTTTGATTTAAGCGTCCAATTTCAACCGCCCTATCTTGAATAACGCCCCTAGCCAAATGTCTACATTTGTCTGTTAGTAAATGCACCAATGCCCAGTAGAAGAACAGTGGAAGTAGTACGATGAGATAGTGAAATCACACTAACGGCATCTAGAGAAACTAGTGATTGCTCAGCACCACCATAGAGAAACTAACAGTTTGGCAACGAACGTAAGACGTTAGAAGAACAGTAGAAGGAGTACGCTGATATCATCCTAACAGCATCTAGAGAAAGTATTGGTTGCTCAGCACCACCATAGAGAAACCCAGAGTTTGGCAATGAAATTTTAGTGTACCGCAGTGTACCGGTTGAATACAAAAACCAGAGGCTGACCACTTTTCGGAGCTGCTATGTAGTGAGGTACCAACGGATTACAACACTACTGAGGTGAGTACAGCTCATCGTCCCACTCAACCACCCCCCACTGAAGAAGTTCAATACTTTAAATCATTAGGTGAAAGAGTCAATTCATCAAGTTATTGTAAAAATTTGGACCGAAGAAAGAATGCCAAGGTGATCGATTTGACTGCTCCAACTATCGTGGCATAAGCATCTTAAATGTAGCGTACAAAATCATGGCATTCGTGTACTGCTTGCGTATGAAACCATATATGGAACAAAACACCGCCAATATCAAAGTGGTTTCAGACCTAGAAAAACCACAACAGGACGGTCTTCACACTGCGTCAAATTCTGCAGAAGTGTAGGGAATTCAATGTAAGTACACACCACGTCTTTATTGATCTCAAGGCTGCGCACGACGTGCTTGGGAGAGACAAGCTCCTAAGTTCCATGGTGGAATTCGGCTTTTCAGCTTCAGCAAAAGAGGCAGCCCAACCTCCAGTGGAAGGATGATGTTGACATAACCTGAAGCTGGAGGATTGCCGCGCAGGACAGAATTCATGGAGAAACTCTCTTTACTTGGTCCAGGCTAACTAAAGCTATAGCGCCGAGAAGGTAAGTAAGTAACCTAGAAGTAGCACAAAACTCGGAGGTTATTAATTAGTATGGTTTTAAAAAAAAAATCAGAAATATATCATTTCAGGAATTTGTATAAAATGTTATATATATATATATATATCTTTGAAATCAAGAATGATTTTTTTTGTATAATGCAGAAATTTGGATAGGGGTGCTGTAAATGTAGCAAAAATTGCTGCCATCGACAAGATTACGAAACTATGCTGTGTGCAAAATTTTATCAATTTTTTAACCGATTTATCCATTACATTACAACACTTCCAAGTTATTTCATAACTATACTCATGGAATAAAATAATGTTTCCATATTCCTAACATATGAGGGTTTTCCAATACTCTCCCTAGAAGTTACGTATATGAACAGCAAGCACAGCATTGTAATGAAATAATATTTATATTGAACTTAAAAAAGTGCAGTAAAATACGAAAAAAAAGATTATATTTAAATAAATATGTCAATAAATTAATTAATAACTTGTTGGGTTATTGATTATTAATGTTAATTGTAGAAAATATAATAAAATTTTCTAAGAATTTAATAATAATATGAGGAATTATTTAAAATTATCTATAATTTATTAAATCTAATCTGTAAAAATATTGTTAATAATCATTTAAGTTCATAATGTGGTAAAAATTTAAGTTTATAAATGTCATTTAATGTGGTAATATTGTTGAATAAAAATTGAAATGTTGGCAAGTTGTATTACAAATTACAAATTAGTTTTGAAACTTTGAGTTGTATTACAAGACAACCTGTCAAAATATTTTAAATTTTATTGTTTATTTTAAATTTTTGTAATATTTTCTGATAAATCGCTGATGATAAATAAGAGATCCCATAACACATTCTTATCATATTACATATTTTAAATCGGAAGTAAATATATATTTGAAATAATAAGCGCTTAGATTTGTGTTATTTGTTAATCAATTTAAAGATAATGAATAAACAAATATTTTTAATTTCGATTTTTAAAAAGTTTAAATGACATAAATTTAATTCATTTTATCAAACTGGCATTATCAAATATTATTGATTTATATCTTGACAAATATTGAAATATTTAATAAATTATTTATATCAAAACTGATCTTTTAATATTCAATGAGCTATTTTAAAATAATTCATTGAAATTAATTTGAAAATTCAAAGTTAGTTTTTATATATAGAAGCTAAACCTGCCGACCTAATTAGGTGCATTAAGGAGGTGGGTTAGGTTGATGCGCAATAGAAAAAAATTCAGCCATCGACTGGGGTGTACAATGGGCCAAAATTGTGACTTCAGTACGTAAGGTTTCCGGATCCTCCTCCTTACAAACCAACCAACCAACCATCATTTTTAATTTTCCCAATTTGATGTCCTCCTCTCTAAAAAATTTACATTTATTATTAATTCATTTGTACTATACAACATCTCATATACAATAATTCTATCATTTGTTGCAATATTATTTTTTTGTAAATATTTTTTTCTTACATAAATTTTCGCTTTCCGAGGACTAAACATGTTTGCTTTATATGACATATTATGAGATGCGAGAATGACTGTAAAAGCGACGTAATGAATTTTCAAATCGGTAAACTAATGTCGGTCAATTTCATTTGTGCAGTTAATTCAAATCTTATATGAAAAGAAGTTCAACTTTTACACATTTACTATAACCAATATGTATGTAGAATCTAACGATTGGTTATGCTAAATAAGAGGTTGATGAATGTGAGACCATCAACAAACACTGCCCTTGTATAATACACTTGATTCCACATAAATGATTTCAAAGCAGAAGTTCAGCGTTGGCAACCAATTCTAATGTTGAATTTCTTTGACCAAAAAAATAAATCTTTTTTCAAAAAAATCATTTTTTTTTGTATCTTAGATCAATTTTTAAATTTCTTTAACCAAAAAAATCAATCTTATTTTTTTTAATCTAGATCAATTTTCAAAAATCTCGATTTAGCAATACCAATATTCTTTTTGGTAATTTTGAAGTTTCAACTGTCAGCTGATATAGTGTTTGTCCAGAAAATATTGAATATTAAATTATAAATTAACTGAATAAAGTTTTAAAATGTGCCTTAGCTGAAAAATTAGCTTCTGCGTCAACTTACATTCAACTGTCAAACCACACAAAAAAAATCAATCTCGTAGCAAATTTCTTTGAACCCATAAAATCTCAAATTTTTTGATCTGGTCAAAGAAATTTTGATGAAGAGTTCGGGTGCTTCCGTCAAAAATATGTGTATTACGAAGGGTTTTAAAGTGATACAATATAGGTTTAATTCTGTCCTGAGTGCCTAAAATCGTTAACGAATTTCCTATTCAAATCCAAACTGCCAATTTGAATAAAACCAGATTCAGGTATGATTTATTCATATCAGATTCAGGACGGTTACTACGTACGCCTAGTTTCGGAAAATAATATTCGAATTCGGATTATTCTAACTGCGTAAGGCGAAACTCTAATCAGATCCGCATCCGAAAATGAAATGACAGTTTTATTTTCAAATATTCGATTACTGAGTATTCCTAGATTCCTACTTTCGTATCTATTTTCAAAAATTTCATTCGATAACTATTTTGTTTTCGAATGTGTTTTTTTTTTTAGTTTTTCTTCATTTTTGTGTATAAATAAAAAAAAAAAAAAAAAAAAAATTATTTATTCACAAAAATAGCAAATTGATATTATTTAAAATGTAATAAATAAATAAACATATTATAATTGTTTTTTAATTAAGAAATATTCCTATCCACCATTTGTAAGTTTTTTATATACAATTTTGGCGGTAAATAAAATTTTAAAATATTTACTTTTAATAGGTATGGGCTGATTACAAAGTCCATA
Organism: Rhamphomyia laevipes; assembly: GCA_963920725.1. Lineage (NCBI taxonomy): Eukaryota > Metazoa > Arthropoda > Insecta > Diptera > Empididae > Rhamphomyia > Rhamphomyia laevipes. Next base: position 7,625 of record CAWUCQ010000022.1, read on the forward strand.
TCAAATCTAAAATGCGGAAAAATAAACAGTCAATGTCGGGAACGGTCTTGGTGCAAATAAATAAATGGAAAATGGCTAAAGTAATACCAATAGCAAAACCAGGAAAAGAACGAACCAAATCCTAGGAATTTTAGACCAATAAACTTACTACCTAATATAAGTAAAGTGTTTGAGACAGTAATAAATAAAACGATCACACAAATTGTAAAAATTAATAACATTATTCCAGAAAACCAATTCGGTTTTAGAGAAAAACATTCAGCAATTCATGCTGTACATAAATTAACATCAGACATATGTTGGGCAATCAATAAAAAAGAATGTGTGGGAGCATGTCTTATTGACTTAAAGGAAGCTTTTAATTCTCTTTGGCTCAAAGGGTTAATCTACAAATTATTAAAATATAAATTTCCAAATCACTTAGTCAAAATGGTAAAAGAAATGATAAAAAAAAAATTATAGTAGAAGACGGTCAAACAAGAACAAACAAAATATTTACAGTGATAAATGGGTTACAGCAGGGGTTAATGCACCAATTTTATTTAATATATATTTGAGTGAATTGTTAGAACAATTTAATAAAAAACAGAAGGTAGTAAGTAGTTTAGCTTTTGCAGACGATCTTATTATTTATAATATAAATAAAAATGCATCGTGTGCACAAAAAAAACTACAAAATAATTTTAATGAAGTACAAAGTTATGTTGATTCTTGGAAGTTAAGAATTAATTATAGCAAATGTGAAGTTATCCTATTTAGAAACAGCCTAGACAAAGTGAATAAAGACATTAAGAAAAATTGGAGACAGTTTCATATAAAGACAAAAGACAACACTAAAATTACTAATCAGAAAACAGTAAAATATCTTGGAGTAAATTTAACAAATAATTTAAACTATAGACTTCATATAAGAAAACAAATAGAAAAAGCACAAAAAGCATTTATGGTAGCAAAACAATTATTTTATGAGAAAGGAATAACACCTAGAGTAAAAGTCATAGGGTATCAGGCATTAATAAGACCAATTCTTACATATGCCTGTCCAATATGGTACAATATAAGTCCATCATGTATGGAAATTTTAAGAAGATTCGAGAGAAAATGTATAAGATACTGCACTGCTAAATTCGGAAAACCAGAAAGTTAATACAAACATTATATTTCAAATAAAACTATTTATGAAACTAGCTAAATAAGTAAAATAGATCATTTTATCATAGATTTAGTTAGAATACATTATTCTATAGAGTAGATTTAGTTAAAGAAAATAGTTTAATTTCACATTCAATTTATCCGAATGACGAATATATTAAAAATTCAATGTTAACAGGATATATACCACCGGAAGGACTTATTTATTTTGATAAAAATACTTATATTCAAAATGAAGATAATTTACCTATTATATATCATATATTTAGAAGATCAACCAACAATAAAATTGAATATCAACCAAATTTAAGTATAGAAAATCATAGAAATACATTTAGATACGATAGTTATTTAACAGAGAGGAATTCAATACTAATCAACAATGTTTGGTGGAAAGAAAGAGAAATATAAGATATATTGCACATTTTATTTTAGTTGTAAGTTTTATTAGTTTTAAGTTTCATGTAAATAAAAATTAATAAGTTGGTTTTTTTTGTAAATAATTTTTCCAATACAAATATCTAAAAGAAATTTAAATTAATAAAAATATAAAAAAATAGCAATTATAAGTTAAAAACTAAGGAATAAATTTGAAAATTCGAAAAATAAGAACTTAGAGTACTCCAATGACGAGCCAATAAGTATGTATTAGAATATTAATATAATTTTGTTTTCAGTGTTTTGTACAAAAATGAATATAATGTAATGAATATGAATAAAACACATTTAAAAAAAAAAAAAAAACAATTACGCCGCCAGAAGAACGTGTAAACTAGGAGTTTCGGGCCATCATTCTTAATTTCATTTAATAAATATAAAAATACATCTTTCGACAATCTAAATTTTTTTCTAAAACTATAAAGATAATATTTAGTTGCATATTATGTTAATATAAGAAAAAAAATATTATTACGAATATACTAATTGATTTTCTTTGGATGTATAATTTCCTTTTATTTTCGTTTTCTTCTTCACTATCACACTACTAAAATATACTTGCACTGAACAAACCATTTTTATTTAATTTTAAATAAATTAGAAATGTAAAAAAAAAAAAAAAAATTTGTCAAAAAAGAATTTCTGGATGTGATAGTACTGTTTTTGATTCGAATATCTTACATAGTACTGACTGATCCGAAATCTATGTAGTTTATATATGAAGCAAATCATATCTAAATGAATAACGAAATCATAGCTAAATCAAACCTGCAATGGCTGAATAAGATACTATAAAGCCAATTGTAACTATTGTATCGAATAATTAGGCAATTATTGTATAACATTATAATATTAAAAATATTAAAAATTTGTTTAAAAAATTATAAAATTTTCACGTGATGGTGATTAATTAATTCAAGGTTAAATAAATAGTTACACACCTGTTACATAAATATTGTATTTATATATATAGCTATATATAATCCATGCTGCTTGATGTATTAAATTACAAAACATGTGTGGTATATAAATTTAATAATTTATTTACGGACATTTGCATACTGGAATGAAATTTTGTTTCCGTAAATGTTATTTATTTATTTAGATTGATTTGTTGATAGAAATTAATACTTTTTTTCTATTTTAGTAAATAATATAAAATAAACAAAATATGTAAAAGTATTTTTGAAATGTGAATTATTTATAAATTTCTTTGTATACTTAGTTAAACTGGAAAGTAATAATTCTAAAAAGCAATTTAAATTTCTAATATTTTTATAGTAAATTTATGTAGGAAAATAAATTAAAATTAATAACTTATAGTTCAGCAATATGTTTATTAAAATATCGTATAAAGTTATATAAAAAAATTCTCTCAATTTTTAGATTATTATTCTGTTATGGAGAACAAACATGGAGGTATCTGAAATATGAAGTTAAAAAACTATACAAAGATATTTTTTAAAAAGAGTTTTTAATATTCATATATAAATTGTACTTGTGTTATATTTTATTTGTAGAATGGAGTTTAGTACGACTGCATCACGATGCATTTAAATTAGATGCTAAGCTGAATATATATTATATAAAATCATATTGTACCATAGAATCAGAGAAATTATCCAAACGATTATAGCTGAAATTATTTTTATACATATTCACAAAAAGAATTTGTATATTAATTATTGTAATAGAACGAAAATAACGATAATAGTATTAAGCTATTAAGTACAAATAATATAAAATATTTAAAGAAAAACAATTTTTAAACACAACCTATTTCGTACCAAAATTTTAGATCATAGAAACTTCTATAAAAGTCTAAATCATAATCTAGATATAAATAATTATTTTGAGATGGGTTTCTAATATTTCTAAATTTTATATACAGATACTAACATCTATATATGCTGCATATAATATGTAGGTATATTGTGTATATATATAATTAAAAAAAGGAAATTTTATACACTACTTTATTTCAGAATATCTCTTATTTAAGGAAATAGAATTAGATCATTTTGATCCGATTATTCAGTTGTTGTAAAGGATTCTTGTATAATTTTTGAAAAAAAACTAAATTCATTATGTTGCTTTTGAGTTCCATAAAAAAAAATATTTATTATTGATACGAGTTATATTCTTATTAATATTACTATAACCGGCGTTCTTCTATTAAACTTAGTATGTAAATCAAATTAAATGAAATTTCTCCTAAGTTATTGAAATTTTCTTGTGAAATAGCCGAATAATAACTGTGTAAAATAGTTTGTAAAAAAATTAGACAAGTTATTTGACATTTATATATTTTCATATTTTAAATGTTGTTCACATGTTGTAAAATTATTTTTTATCATCTTACTTTTGAAATGTTGAATTAATTTTGTGCTTTCGCAACAAAAATTCAATGAATTTGAAAATTAAATTTTAAATTTTAACTATATATATTTATATAATAAATTGTAGTATATTTATATAAATTAATTATTAATTATATAAAAATAAATTAATTTTTATTATTATAATTATATTGTGTCTTTTATTATTATAGAATAATATTATAGAAATAGAGATACATTAAAATACATAAGAATAACTTTCTTTATTTATATTCTACATTACACTACACTACATTCTATTTTCTATCTATCTATACACACAAAATACATAAATTTGAATTTTTTTTTTCTAATCTGAACATTAAAATGATGCCAAAGGCCCTCCTATTTGACTGATAATTAAAATAAATATGAAATTCGTCTTCAATAAAAAAAAAAGTAAATAACAAGATAAAATTCCATTAAACTTAACATACATAAGTTCTTTTTACATAAATTTTTTCTACTATGTGAATCAGTTTTAATAATTTTTTATTAAAATAATATTTATTTTAATCATGTAAAATATTAATCATGCAACAACACGCCTATATTTGATATAAATAAAATATTTAAATAGAATTTCATTATTTAAATATTGACTGTAATCATCATGATTATCAAATATATTTTTTTTATGTTAGTTTAATTAAATTTATAGCTTACACAAGCCAGAAGCCATTTTTTTGCTTATAAAGCCTAAATAATTTTAGGTTAATTATTAAAAATTAATTTACAATCTGTTTAAATTTATTGAATTATTGCGAAAATACAAAATTATTTCAACATTTCAAAAGTCAATATATATTCAAAAATAATTTTATGTCTTGTTAGCAGCTTATACAATAAAAGGTATAAGAATATTAATAAGAATATATTCTTGTATCAATAGTAAATAGATTTTATTATATTCTTGTATCAATAGTAAAAAGATTTTATTAAAAATAAATAATATTAATTTAGATTTTCTCAAAATTACAGAGTTCTATAAAAAATAGAAATATAGTAAAAATATGTAATTCCAATAGTTAAAACTCTAAAAAGTACATCATTCAGAAATATTAAATGAAAATAGCAATAATAAAATAAGCAATTTTCCCTAGTTTTTTACAATATGGATTGAAAACCTCTAGTATGGCATATTTAAACAACAAAACAATTTCAATTTTTTTTTTTTTTTTTTGAAAATAACCCTAATTCAGGCAGATTCATTTATAGTAATATAGTTCGTGCAATTAAGTTGAAGTATTTTAATCAAAATCTTAAAGACTGAAGGTTTAAATTTTTATTATAAATGTTCAATGAAAGAAATACAAACCGTTATTATGTTAGCTTTCTAACTTTAAAAATATCAATTATGAAGAAAATCAAAATATTTTAACATGTCTCAACTAATGTAACATTTCTACGATATACATTTACGTTACTTAAAAAAAAGTTTAATAAATTATAGTTAGTTTAACATATGTATAACTAAATTAACAAAAAAATAAATTAAGATTTTCTTTGAACGTTCATTAAACTCTTTAAAAATTTCGTGAATTGAATAAAAACTTATTTTATATTATATAAAAACAAAAGTAAAATTTCCTATAGTTTGAAGGTTGAATTTTTTAAGTAAATTAAAGCATGAAAACATTTTATAGTTAAGTTAATTGCAATATAAGTTTAATTTAATTCACTTTTTGAATATTTACCGTCAATTTACGCAAAACCTAAAATTAATTATATAAATAAACATTTTATTTTCAAAAAAATGCACATTTTTTCATTTTTCTTTGTTGTATTTAAAATTTAGAGAAACAAAATTAATTAACAATTTCTAAATTTATTATTTAATTTTTTTTCCCCGAAAATAAAAAGTACTAATAAATTTTTTTTTAAATATTAAATTCGTGTTTTTAAATAAAATTGAATAAATTGAATGAATTTAGATTTTTTAGACGGTTAATGAAAAAGCATTTAAGTAACAGCTTAATTACAGGTAAAATTTATATTATATTATCTTTCGACCATAAACATATGTATAAATAGTTTTTGATTAACTTTTGTTAATATTGTTAATCAATTTATTTAATTATTAAAAAAATAATATTATTTTTTTATTAATCAGTATAATATAAACAATAAAATTATTATGTTATTTAAAAATATTAAAGGTGATTAATTAAGTATTTAATTAACAATAAGTTAATCAAATATTTAACACACTCAGAAAAAAAAACTTTTAAAAAAGTAATAATACAAAATGTTTTTTTTCTCTATAATTTATTGTATTTCTTTAAAATGATGCGGTAAATTTCAAAATCGTTGCTAAACAAAGACCTAAAATTTTGATCCGCAGGAAACTGTTACGGGATCACGCATTCAAATACCAAGAGGTTCGGTATGTTATTTTTAAATATGTAAACGATTGCGGGGTTATGTTTAAGGTTATGAAATGTGCATGGTTAAAATCTTAAGATTTAAATCATTCCTGGATTATCTCATTTATATAAGGGACTTTTAGAAAAAATCATATTATAAATAAACTATATTACTCCAAAAACTGCAGAAGTAAAAATACAATATAGAAAAAAGTAAAGAAGGACGAAATAATTAAAAAATAATTATGTTCCATTGAGTTAAGTGCATCTACTAACTACAGTACCGGTTTACACATCGTGTCTTTTTTCTCAATATAAAAGATCACTGAGTTCGCATTTTGTTAAAGACATGTATGAAAAAGGTATAGTTGTTTACGGTTTTAACAATGGTCTTTCAATATGTTATTTTTACTTCAGATATAAAAAAGGTAATACATAGTATAAATTAGAGGAATTATAGATCTTATTTTTAGATCTAGATCTTATTTTTTGGTTCAATCACTAAAAGTTTAATCTAATATAGCAAACCGATATTTCGATATTGAATACTATACGGGAGTTATATACCAAATTAGCTGTATATACATTACAATTTCGTCCTCATTTTGCTCAATTTTTTCAAAAAAATTCAATAAGTTTTTACTACGAATAATTAGTTTGCCACGACTAAATTAACAATATATTTTATAGATCAAGAAATACCAGTTTTTATTTTTCTATTTTTTTATTTGTTCATATTCGAGTTCTCAGGAGTGTACTATGTGATGCAATTGTGTAATGTGCAACTTCTTCGTCATCTAAGTGTTATTGTTTCGCCGGCAAAAATGAGACTATAGATATCCTGCGGACTAACCAGTTACGACAACCCAGTTTCGACGTGCATGTGAATTCTATATTCTTAGTGTGACACTATGTTATTTTTTATTCTTATTAAAAAAAAAACATAGTGTGTACAAGGCAAAGCATACTACTTACAAAGCCATATATATAAATTTTAACTAATCATGGAACCCGTGCGCTGATCTAAAATATTATATCGTACCCCTATATTAAACTACCTAGCTCTGTTTATAGCATAATATAATTAATTTTTTTCGCTTTTTCTTGTGAAAAAATTATTTAAAATAAATCTTATTATGTATTCTTCCAAATATATATACTAAAAAGCCCGCGATGTATACATTATGTAATAATAGACATCGGTAACAATTGAAAATATTTTCTTAAACTCATAAAATTGATATTATACCAAAAAAACTTTCTTCCCCAACCTCCTTCTTCCAAAACATCTATGTATTTGAATAATACGAGTATGTAAATTTAATTTTTTTGTTTCGAAATCAACAAAAAAAATTGTTGAATATTTCGTCATAGATTAAACATTAAGTTCAATAATAACTCTTGAATATATATTTCTAATAAATACGTTATCAAATTATTATCAACACTTGAAAAAAAGACAATATTTTTAAATATGACATTTTGTTATTTACAATTTGAGGGCAAGGTTTATCCTTCATGGTACAAAAAACCTTTTAATTTAATTTGAGAAGAAAATCTTTTTTTAGTTCAAACCCCAGATTTAAAAAATAAAAATTATTAAATAGAAAATATTAAAATTACTATTCACAAAGCTTTTATTAAATCTACAGAGTTTATTTGTTAATTTGTAATAAAAGACCTATTTATAATGTAAATATTTTAAATTATCTAATTGACTCTATAATTTATTTATTAAAATATATCCGCAGTAATTTTGAATGTTTTAAAATTATTTGATTAACTACAATAAATTTATTAATTTTTTTCAAAATAAAATTCCCTTATTTTAGATTTCTAGTAAGAAACATACATCAAACTCAAAAGAATATCTGTTACCCTTTGCTGTTGCAAATTATTACGTGATCATTAAATCAGAATATCCTTTTATATGGAAATGCCACTAAAAATATTATTCTAAAGACCACTAATAAAATACACAATAAAAAAAACTGCGGCTAAAATAACGAAGACATAGATTTTACAATGTTAAGAAGGCTTGAATATCTAATTTACCAAACGTTTAACATAAAGTACATTATTATAATATATCGCTTCAACAAAGGGGAAAGATCTGTAAGTCCTGAGTAATTTCTTCGAAGGTTAATATATCATTACACTAAACACAAATCCTACCTAAAAAAATACATATATTTTTACGAAGGAATTTCAATAAGAATTCAAATATATATACATAAAACAATTTAAATAAAAATATTAACATAATATTAAAAATATAATTTACTTACTCGTTATAAATAACAATTAAACAAAAAAAAATTTGATAACATAAAAATTATAAATAAAAATTTGATAACTGATAATATATTTTTATTTAAAACTGGCTCGATGTAAGATTTAAATGTGACTGAGCTTTTAAAAAAGTTAATTTGTTTCCTTAGTTAGAGGCTTCAAACTGAAAGCTATCAAAAATAAATATTCAACTAAAACAAAATTGTGCTTTTTTTTGTTATGTAAAATATTATACATATTTTATTTATTTGTGTTTGTGTTGATTTATATTTGAGAAATTAAAAATATTATATTATCAGCAGCAATACTATCAGATTTTGACTAATTTTTTACCCCTAAATAAGCATTCAAAACAAAAACAAGAATAGAACCAGAGATACAATTATTGTGAACATGTGTGTGTGTATCTGTAAGATAGAGTCTGGAATATATAAACTGGAAAACGTAATACATGTATGTGTTTTGTGTATATTTACTTCAAATGTTTGATTACTATATTGATAAGATTATTTTAGTTTATAAGTTTATATCATCTTTCTATATAAAAATGGTAATCGCCATAATATTTGATTCGCTTCTATGATTAATCATTTTGAGATGTGGGGTGGAATAAAGCCGAATGAAATAAAGCCGAATTATGTTTTATTGCTCAATTAATGAGATATAAAGCAAAATACGCGAAATTACAGTGGTTGGCCTTACATCGTAAATAAGTAAGTATAAAAATGGGGTTTTATTAAATAAAATATTAATTTTTTGTTAATTATTATTTGGAATTATATTAAGCGGAGTAGATCGTTTTTAATTTGGATTTGATGTTCCATATAATTCATATTTTAATTTTTCAATAATTTAATTTTTGAAATCACCAAAATTTTGTGTTTTGATTTTATTTGTTATTGGGGATGGGTAATAAAACCAATTCGTCTTTATTAAGTATAATACCAAAAGTATTATACTTAAAGTGTATAGTATTTACACATATACTAATTAATAAATCTAAATAATATTATTATTTGAAAAATAATGTCATATATAATATTAGTAAAGTACTTCATTCTTCATATTGTACTAAATAAATTATTTAAAAATAATCAGACTATATATATGAAAATTAAAATAATGAGTTTTTTTAATGATTTAAGAATATAATTTTTTAAACAATAATGTAAACAAAAGTAAAAATAAATTGATTTAAATATGGAAATTGTTTAATTTGAATTCATTATGCAATCAAAGTATTTTGTTAATGTCAATTTAACTGATTCATAACAAACACGAGGCACTAATATACATAAATTAACAAAATTCCGAAGCTCTCAACTGATTGAAGACTATCTAATTTCGAAATTACAAGATCGTAGTTCCAAAATATTTCGGTTTTGTATATTATATATAATATTTTGAAATTTCTAAAATTCTCAGCCATGTTAAATAAAGGGAATTGCATCTTGAATGTAATGTAAAGAGGTTGATTTTCATGAAGATGGTGATATAATACATGAAAATGTATTATCAAATGTATTATATTATGCAAATGTTTTTTATCATTTTAGCAATTTAACTCCGGCGGAGGATCTATTCCAGTTTCTATTCCAAAAGCATACTGTAAGTGGGGCAAATAAAATGTTTTGTGATTCGAATTTATCTAATATCCCAATTACGAGATCCTAATATTGTCTGTTTAATTCTACGCTTCGTTAAACTTTCATATTCTATTATAAAGATATGTATGTTGTATGAAGCAATATAAATTATCAATATATATTGCCGCCCATTCTTTACAAACTCGATTTAAGTTGCCCTCATAATTTTAAATTTGATAAAATTAGTTGTAGATTTCAAGATAATTCATATAATTTATATAATTGTTGCTGATGTCTAATTGTTATTTGACATGGAAAAGGGTACCTCGAAACTTATGGAATATTTCACTAATCAAGCTATACCGCTTTAAAGGGTGTATCTTGTATAGAAATATGTAATTCAGGATTAATGGTAATAATGTAATTGAGAATTGGTAATAATTAGAAAATAACAAATTTTACAAATAAAATTAAGTACACCCAGTAACTTGTAAATTATAATTTATATTAATTATATTGGGTTAAAATTATATTTAATTTTTCTATTTCAAATTCAATATTTTTAATTTTTTTACAATTAAATTAAAGGCATAAAATAAATCAATAATTAAATTTTTTTATGGTTTTTAAACAATTACCGGGTTAGTGTATTTATATTATAATATTAAATTAATTATATTTTATTTTAAATTGAGATTGTAGAGATGGAATTTAGAAAATAATTTTAAAAAAAATTGTAAATCCAATTACAAGATATTACTTTAAATTAGATTTTTATTAATATTTTCAAAATCATTTATATATATTTAATTTTTTGGATTTATTATATGCAGTTATCTTTTTTAAAAAAAAAAACAGAAAGTTCGTTCACCTCCCTTCTAGAAATTTCGAATTTTATAGAACAATATTGTATTTAGATTTGATAGCTTTAGATTTGATATAATTTATTTATTTTTTCAAATTTATTTATTTTTTCAATCTTTTACTTTCAAATAGTATTAGTTCTAAATGATAGCTAATTTTAACTATTTGTTTGTACTTAAATTTATAATAGTTACTATATTTTTTACAGTAAAATATTTTTACAAAAAAAATCAATTAAAGAATAAACTAACCTTTAACATCTTATTTGTTAAGTTATAAATGATAATTTTTATGTATATTTAATATAAATTTAAAATGTTATAAATTAATATAATAAATATAAAATTCAAAAAAAAAAAATAATAAACGAATTATTTAAAATTTATTTAAATATATACTGTAAAAAATTTAATCACAACAGAACTAAAGACAGACAGTAAATAAATGTAACTATAATATATTACATAAGGAATTGTGCCAGAGAGAGCAATATAGAACTGTTATTTTCATTTAAAATTTTTGTTTTATTATAGAACTCACAATTAATCTGTATCAAAAAAAAAAATTATCAATTTAATCGATAACTGTTTCTGTTTGAATACCAATCGGTTAAAAAAAATTGAACTGTGAAAGGATGGCAGATAACTCGTAGTTTTGATTTGTAATTAGCAGTACTTTTGTAACAAAAATTATGGTTTATAAAAAACAGTGCTTTGTTAAAAATTTTAGA
>CAWUCQ010000023.1:0-37358 GCA_963920725.1 Rhamphomyia laevipes
TGACCAAATTACATTAGAATCGGATATAATTTACCATATGATCTAGAACACATGAAATATTAATCGGGAATTTTAGTATGGACCTCATAGAGCTACCAACGACTACATTGGTAAACACATACGTAATCAGAAACTCAACCTGTGTACCAAATTTCATTGCAAACGGATAATAGTTACTATGTGTAGTAGAAAATATGAAATATTCTTTGTAAACTAAGTTGCTCATATATTAGTTTCCCATGAACACAATAAAGCTACCGGAAACAAATTTTTGAGCAATAAGTAGGTAACAAAGTCATCCTGTGTTTGAAATATAATTGTAATTGGGTGTCAATTACTGTATGATGTAGTTTAGAGTATTGAACTTAGATAATGGAACTAAGGATGTAGTACCTAGAAAAAAAAATTGAAGATTTTTACGCATACTATTGCACTCACTTGTATATGTGTAAGTTTCTCCATTGACGTAGATTTATGGGGGCGGAATAGGGGCATTGTCACTTCTAATAGAAAAACAATTAATGTATCAAAAACAAAAATGAAATAATAATTTATTTAGTATGAATATTCTTCTATAATAAATGATAAGAAATTTAAAATAAATAAAAAAAATAATAATTATGGTTACGTTTTTTATATTTTCAATTTCCTTTCAATAAAATTAATTTTGTGAACTTAGATCTAATAGATTCTCTCTCTGAAATTTTCTTAGACATAAAGAAATACCTAGTATTGAGGTATTTTTCAATATTTTATTTAACTAATAATGGAAAATGATCAATTTGGACATGTGATCTGTTTAAAAATTGACTTCATTTTATTTAGACAATTTATTTGAATTTTTTTAAATATTGTGACCTTAAAATTGATATATCACTTTTTTCGAGAACACGTTCGAAAGCTCGAATCTCACTTTTAACCACTTTACATATTGAGTGGCGCCCGCCGAAAATTATATAACCGCACGCCAATGCCCCTGAACCCACATTGATATGATTGGTTGAAATCAATCTTGTTTATGTAAAAAAAAAAAAATCTAACAATTATTCTAGAAATTATTAATATTTCTGACAAGAATAGACCTTACTTTTAAGGATTTACTTAAGATATTTTTAAAACATTCAGTTTATTAGTTTTTTCACTAAAATATTTTCGGTTTTCCAAATTTTCATCTAAAATTAAAAAAAAATTTACGTAAACAAACCGAATATCAGTGTGGAACTACAGAAGCAAAAAAACTAGATTTTTTTTTAAAAATTATACCAGATGCTTAGGTTTTTAAAAAAAATGTATTGAAATGAATTTCTAGCTGTTACATTTTTAGGTATGTTGGCTACACTGAGCACATTTTTATCAGAGACAGAGACAACACTATTTCGCTTAAGTAGGGTACAGTCTTGAGGAGTGAAAGAGCAAAATAAAACAGAAAAATCGTCAAAATGAAATTCACTTTATTGTATAAAAACAGCTACGTAGGGCATCCTTAGTTCCATTATCTAAGGTATTGAACTTATGAAATATATTCGGAAATTTTAACATGGACCCACTAAATTACGGACTTTAAACTTTTCAGACAGTAAGTACATATCGAAGCTATCATGTGTGTCAAATTTCATTCAAATCAGTAATAAATACCATTCTAGACTAGACAGAGCATATGAAATTTTAATCGGAAATTTTAGTATTCTAGTTAGTACCCTGAACGTACTAACTTCTATCTTGGCCAATACATGCATAATCAGAAGGTCTACCTGTGTTCCAAATTTCATTCAATGCTATAAAACACGTAATTATGAAAAATTCGGAAACTAAAACTGATTTTTTAAGAACCCCCTGAATCTCTCCAAATTTCAGGAGCGCCAACTAGATCTCAAAATTCGCGTGTGTATAAAATATCATTGAAATTGGTTAAGAATTACTATATACTCTGCATATAAAATTAAAAAAAAATATAAATCGGAAATTTTAGCATATGGGCCCCTTAATCTACTAAGCTCTACTTTGGTCAACATATGCGTAATCACGAACTCAACCTGTGTGTGTACCTAATTTTATTACAATCGGATAATAATTAAATGCTCTAGCACATGTAGCAAATATTCTTTGAAAACTAAGCCACGCATATACTAACTACTATCAACTAGACAGCTAGATAAAAATGTATATGCAATAATTTTGAAACGGGGTGAAAATTACTGTATTATATAGAGCGTTGAACTTATGAAAAGCAATTACAAATTTTGACAAGAACCCACTGCACTACCGACTTGATATTTAACAGGCACCAAGTACGTAAGAAAGCTATCATACATACTTAAATTCATGCGAATTAGATAATAATTACTATATGCTCTAAAGCATACGAAATTTTAATCAGAAAGTTTACCATAGACCTCCTGAAGCTACAGACCTGTACCTTGGGACGATTGTGGACAAACATGATAGCAACATATGCTACAAAATCTGAGACATGAAATTTTTTTTTGACGTAGAACAAATACACGTAGGTTCCCACATAAATTGGGTAATCTAACATGGGTGCACTTAAAGTATCGATCTAATCTTGTTCGGGCATCAGAATGAAGTCAGTGAGGGCCTGTGTACCAAATTTCATTAAAATCTGACGAACGGTTCCAAGAGATGTGTTGCACACATAAAAATCGTACGCGTACGCGTATGTGTCCGTCGGACACTCTTTTCTGCATTTTTAGACTACCCGACCTCGAAAACGCATAGAAAATAAATTTCAGTGAACTTTTTTTTTTGACCATGACACCCATCACCAGACTTCATAGATATATACCTATTAGCCTCTTAAATATTATGGATAATTTTTTTGAAAAATGTGTCAACATCATTTTCGATCGGAAACTATCATTTAAATTACATTTTGACCACAGGATCAAAAATGCGATTTGCTTATTAAAATGCTATATGGAATGATTAATCGTAATTCTAAATTATCTATAGATATAGAACATAAAATTATTATATATAAAAGTATCTTTCAAAGCATAATGTTGTATGGATCACCAGTCTGGGGGAGATTGTGCCAAGAGACATATAAAACATTTACAAATCAAACAGAATAAAATAGTATAAATTATGTTAAATCTACCTTTATTCTTTTCGACGAAATCGCTACACGATCTAATAAATACGATGACCATCACAGATAAATTTTTAAGCCATACAAAAAAATTCCAAACTAATTGTACTAACATGGAAGATTAATTATTATAGTTATTATCGATGATTGTTCATTATTTTGCTATTATGTTAAAGTAGGTTAAGTTTATAATTAATTGTAAGGTAAAGTTTTTTAGGTTGCGTTTTTTCATACTAACGCTTTTTAATTAACTTTTTCCTTAAATTAAATTTATATTATCATAAAATCATTTTTATATTGTAAAAATATTTACCTAAGTTGTATAAAGGCACTAACGTGATCTCTAGTTTATAAGTACAAAATGTATTTTATTTTTTTTTCATATTTTTATTAAATAAATATTAATAATAATAAATTAAATTGAATATGAATTTATTCTAACTAAATATATTCGACTTTAGAGAAACAGTTGTAAAATGTTTTGCTGGTGTTTAATAGGTGAATGTTAAATTACACGTGTGAATTTACAGTCAAATATTATAAATTCATTTAAAATATATAAATTATGATATAAAAATAATAATTTTAATTTATAAAAATCTCACCTCTCCACAATAAGGACAGTTTTCCAGCAATTCGTTATTATTTTCTCCGCAGTTTATTGCTTTGCAAATTCTAGGAAATAAAATGATTTCTTGTTCAAATGGTAACAGTTGCCTCATTAATATATTTTTACATTCCGTCATTGTTACAAATCTAAAAGCACGAAATCTTTCTGGAGTTAATTGCTGAATACACTTTTTTTCATATAGCTGACCACCTAAATATTTATACATCAAAATTATAATGAATACATAAGCTAACTTAACATATAAATATTGGTTCTATATTTTAAAAAAACATGTAGTACATACATATATGAATAAACAAATTGCTGCTTAGGAGTATCTCACCA
The DNA here is from genome assembly GCA_963920725.1 of Rhamphomyia laevipes. Lineage (NCBI taxonomy): Eukaryota > Metazoa > Arthropoda > Insecta > Diptera > Empididae > Rhamphomyia > Rhamphomyia laevipes. The sequence continues at coordinate 4,065 of CAWUCQ010000023.1, forward strand.
GATAACTCGTAGTTATATTCAACAGGAATTTATGCGAAATAGTATTTTGTTACAAATAGCACTTAATTAAAAATTTCACATCTTATAAGACACCTATCTTCTGTTGAAAGTAGAGACTCCAAATTTTAGGAGCAGCAACTAGATATCAAAACTAACCTCTGCGTACAAAATCATTTGATATCGGATAATAATTACTACATGCTGTATATATGAATTATTAATCGGAAATATTATCATGGACCCCATTTGCATGAAATATTAATCAGGAATTTTAGCTACTGACCAATACCTTGGTCAACACATGTGTAATCACGAATCCAACCTGTATACCAGATTTCATTGAAATCAGATAATAATTACATGCTATTAAATATATAATTATAAATAAATCTGAAAATAGAACTATGTACCTATTCAAGATTATCATGAAAACTCCAGATTTAAGAAGCACGAATTAGATCACAAATTAACCAAGTATTTTGTTACAAATAGCACTTAATTAAAAATTTCACATCTTATAAGACACCTATCTTCTGTTGAAAGTAGAGACTCCAAATTTTAGGAGCAGCAACTAGATATCAAAACTAACCTCTGCGTACAAAATCATTTGATATCAGATAATAATTACTACATGCTGTATATATGAATTATTAATCGGAAATATTATCATGGACCCCATTTGCATGAAATATTAATCAGGAATTTTAGCTACTGACCAATACCTTGGTCAACACATGTGTAATCACGAATCCAACCTGTATACCAGATTTCATTGAAATCAGATAATAATTACATGCTATTAAATATATAATTATAAATAAATCTGAAAATAGAACTATGTACCTATTCAAGATTATCATGAAAACTCCAGATTTAAGAAGCACGAATTAGATCACCAATTAACCAAGAACTTTGCAAACAAAAATTCTATTAATTTATAAGGACAACAGAATATAAATGTGAAATCTTCAACGACTTACATATAAATTCAAAAATTTCTCAAGAAATGTGATTTATTAAACATAATATATAAAAGGAGTAGAAGCAAAATTTAAAAAGTTTCACTTTTTTTAGAAGAAGAAAGATTAATGATGTCTAGTCTTATAGGTTCAGATAACTTCAACTAATTTTGTGATCTGGTTAGCATTCGTAAAAATAGGTTTCTGTTTTGTAAAAAGATTTTATTGAAATCGGATAATAATTGAATGGTAAAAACACGAAATTATATAATATTTTAACATAAACCAACGCAAGGAAAATTAATTTAATTGAAGATTTTAACATTATATATGTGCATATGTCGCAGGAAAATTATTTGAGGATCCTAAGGTGGATCCACTGAACTACAGACTTTAATTTTACACACACTATGTACATACTAATCAGATAATAATTTATGTATGCTCCAGAACGTATAAAATATTAATCGGTAATTTTACCCTGGCCTCTTGAAGCTATAGATCGCTACCTGTGTACAAATTTTAGGTTCGAATATAATTTAATTTAAAAAAAATTAATAAATTATCAAACTCAATTTTATTTAAAGTTATGTATATTTATTGAAACTTAATTTTATTAATTATTACAATTTTCTACTTCTTAACAGTTTCACAAGCAAATTAGACTGAACTTAAATTATTATTTTATATTTAATTACAGGTAAGTATCAAGCGAAATTAAACAATATATAATATAATATAAAATCTGCAATTTAGCAAAAGTAATTTTTGTGAATTTATGAAGTTGTAATAAGATACATATATTTTATTGTGAGAAAATTAATTTGTTTAAAATGTGGGAAAAATAATTTTATAAATTTGGAAATTAGATTAAATTACTTTTACGCGTGCAATTTAATATAAAAAAAATGATTTTTAGGAATTTATGGGAACGGAAGTCGTTGCAATAATATTATTAAGAACTTCGTTTGAGGGATATATGACTCCCCCATCCTTAAGATTTCCACACTCCTGTGAAAAACTTTTTGCTTGAATTTCTTCTATTAAAATTGTTTGATTTCTCTTCAAATATTTATAATATGCAAATATTTTAAATTTACTGTATTATCTACTTGTTTCATTTCTGAATAACTAGGTATTACAATGTTTTGCTTAAATTCTTTTTGTTTATTTGAAAATGTTATATTATTAAACTCTGTAGTACAATTATTAAAAGAAATCAAATTATTTTTATTTAATGTATATTTCATATTCATATCTATTCTGAATTCTATTCTGAATTCTATTCGGAAAGATATTCCGTCGGAGCACAACTTGGTATTCTGAATTTCGATGGAATTGAGTTAATTGCCATATCAAAATGATTTTTGAAAGTATTCGAAATCAGCTGATTGGTGTCAAACGGTGTCAACCGGAGCGAATGCGGATTTAAAATTATTGAAATTTGTGTTTTCTAGTTATTAAATATTTTATAAATAATTTATTATGTAAAAAATAACTAGTAGTCTAAAAATAATTTATTTGAGAAAAATTTTTGTGTTGGTTTTTGTATAATTATTTGTCGTGCTTGTGAAAAATCAAAAATGGAAAGTACATTGGATTTCAGTTAGGAAGTAATGGAAGATAAAAATACAAAAATTTATATAAAAATAAAAAAAATGCGCCAATTTTTATTTATTTGTTTACAGAATCTTTTTTTTTATTTGTTTATTTTTTTCATAAGAATCTTAAAATTAAATTTTTCTAAACATAAATTACTTTTATTCACTACTTTATTCACTATTCTTATTTAATTGTTTATTATACACATATTTAATTTTAAATAAAACAATTTTACACATAAATTATATCCACGCATACTCACTTTTATTCATTCTCCGCAACTATAATATTTCGGAGAAATTTATTATGAAATATACGTTCCGAACGTAATTCAGAATACCATATTTACAATCAATCAAATTCGAAAATTAGTTTTCTTCCGAACGGAATTTAGAATACCAAATTCTCCGTCGGAGCTAAAATCGAGTATTTCTCCGCTCCGAACAGAATTCAGAATAGATATGATTATTACAACTACTGTTTAATGTTACATTTTTTCCATTTATAATTAAAATCAAACCTATATCAATTTCTACTATTTCTGTATCAGTTTTGTTTACTTTTGAACAATTATTATAAGAATTAAAATATAAATTTGAAAGGCATTTACTGGTTGGTTTTAATTTATTTCTGTATCTTTCTTGACCAAAATAGTATGTTTTGTTTTCAAAAACAAGAATGTCTGAAATTTATATAACAACTTGTTTGTTTTTTATATTTGGAATTAAGACTAAGCTCCATTAGTCTTTTTTAAAAGTCGTCACCACTTTTTTCAAGAAGAAGTTATGCAAGATACAAAAAAGCATGAGTGCGGTAGAGGCGGAACAACGACTTTTTTCCGAAAAATAGTCGACAAATCCAACAAAAAAGATGGTTGTCTCCGAAAAAAAGTCGTTGAATCCAACAAAAAAGTCATTGAATCCAACAATAATATACTGTCTCCGAAAAAAAGTCGTTGAATCAAACAAAAAGTGGTTGTATCCGAAAAAAAGTTGATAACGAACAACTTTTTCTAGCAAAAGTTGACGTTTTGAATATCATTTTTGAAAAATTATGAAAAATTATATTCAAAAGGTTGACAGTTATCATTATTTAAATATTTAAAAAAAATTCAAAAGTTTTTGTGTAAAATAATATAATGAGTTTTAAAAATATTTTAATTAAACAAGGTAGGTATACATATACATACTTTATATACAAAAATTAAATATTTTACAATGTAAAATATATATTTTTTTATTATTTTGCAGAAAATAAAGATGTTAACAAAAATGTTAACATTATTTCAAATGAACTTGTGGTGAGCCAACATTCGGCTGAAGTTCAAGACGGGCCAACTGTAGGATTTGAAGACATACCAACTGTAGGATTAGGGGATTACTTCAGTAGTTTTGATGACAGTGAAAGTAATTCCCTATTACATTCATATGAAAATGTAGAACGTAAATATATTAAATTTTTCTTTGTAATTAATAATTTGATATTAATTGCAAAACATTTACAGATCTAATTGACAATCACAATGACCACCATCCTGATGAAACAACAATGAATAATACTTCAAGTTGCTCTTTACAAAATGGTAATTATATATAATTTTATACAAAAAAAATTATTTTTTAATACAATTTTACAATGTATATATGAAATTTATATTATATACTTTATATTTTATATATACTTTTACAGATTTATTGATAGAAGCAGTTAGAGATAAGCCAGCAATATGGGATTTTAAAAATAAACAATATAAAAATCGTACAAACAAAAATGCTTTGTGGAATGCCATTATGGAGGAGCTCAGTAATTTTTTTTTTAATTTTTTTACAAATAAAATTATATTTTTTTTTATATAGATTTAAAAAATGATAATATAACAACAAAAACAATAAGAAAACGTTGGGATTATTTAAGAACTTCATTTTTTAAACTTAAAAAATATGCTCCTAGTGGATCGCGTGCTTCCGCCAAAAAGTATTTCAAATATAGAGCACTTATGTCGTTTTTGGATGACAAAGATGATGATAACAGGTAAAATAATTTTATAATATAAAAAAAATGAAAATTTTATTTGGAAATTTTTTCAGCACAAAAAGTATTTGCTTTTTTGATGAAATTGGCGAAGACTCATTATCAAGTCATCAATTACCAAGTGCTACACCAGTAGTATCAAGGAGAAATTTGTCAGAAATTAAAAAAAAAAAATTAAAATTAGGTAAAAGTAAATAAATCTATGTCAACATTTATATTATATTATATTTATATACCTAATAAATGTTGTAATTTTTAGAATTGGAAAAGCAGGAAAATAAAAATAAAAAGGAAGAATTTCAAAATAGATTTTTAAGCTTAATGGAGGCGAGACAATCGACATCACAAATTCAGCCAGAACCTGAGTTATCTAGTGGAGAAGCTTTTTTAAATTTATTGAGAGTGGAGATGAGGCAATTGTCCGAGAGGAGACAACGATCAGTTAGAACAAAAATATTGAATATGGTGGCAGAAGAAATTGAAATTTTTCTAGCAAAAGTTGACGTTTTGAATATCATTTTTGAAAAATTATGAAAAATTATATTCAAAAGGTTGACAGTTATCATTATTTAAATATTTAAAAAAAATTCAAAAGTTTTTGTGTAAAATTATATAATGAGTTTTAAAAATATTTTAATTAAACAAGGTAGGTATACATATACATACTTTATATACAAAAATTAAATATTTTACAATGTAAAATATATATTTTTTTATTATTTTGCAGAAAATAAAGATGTTAACAAAAATGTTAACATTATTTCAAATGAACTTGTGGTGAGCCAACATTCGGCTGAAGACGGGCCAACTGTAGGATTTGAAGACATACCAACTGTAGGATTAGGGGATTACTTCAGTAGTTTTGATGACAGTGAAAGTAATTCCCTATTACATTCATATGAAAATGTAGAACGTAAATATATTAAATTTTTCTTTGTAATTAATAATTTGATATTAATTGCAAAACATTTACAGATCTAATTGACAATCACAATGACCACCATCCTGATGAAACAACAGTGAATAATACTTCAAGTTGCTCTTTACAAAATGGTAATTATATATAATTTTATACAAAAAAAATTATTTTTTAATACAATTTTACAATGTATATATGAAATTTATATTATATACTTTATATTTTATATATACTTTTACAGATTTATTGATAGAAGCAGTTAGAGATAAGCCAGCAATATGGGATTTTAAAAATAAACAATATAAAAATCGTACAAACAAAAATGCTTTGTGGAATGCCATTATGGAGGAGCTCAGTAATTTTTTTTTTAATTTTTTTACAAATAAAATTATATTTTTTTTTATATAGATTTAAAAAATGATAATATAACAACAAAAACAATAAGAAAACGTTGGGATTATTTAAGAACTTCATTTTTTAAACATAAAAAATATGCTCCTAGTGGATCGCGTGCTTCCGCCAAAAAGTATTTCAAATATAGAGCACTTATGTCGTTTTTGGATGACAAAGATGATGATAACAGGTAAAATAATTTTATAATATAAAAAAAATGAAAATTTTATTTGGAAATTTTTTTAGCACAAAAAGTATTTGCTTTTTTGATGAAATTGGCGAAGACTCATTATCAAGTCATCAATTGCCAAGTGCTACACCAGTAGTATCAAGGAGAAATTTGTCAGAAATTAAAAAAAAAAATTAAAATTAGGTAAAAGTAAATAAATCTATGTCAACATTTATATTATATTATATTTATATACCTAATAAATGTTGTAATTTTTAGAATTGAAAAAGCAGGAAAAGAAAAATAAAAAGGAAGAATTTCAAAATAGATTTTTAAGCTTAATGGAGGCGAGACAATCGACATCACAAATTCAGCCAGAACCTGAGTTATCTAGTGGAGAAGCTTTTTTAAATTTATTGAGAGTGGAGATGAGGTAATTGTCCGAGAGGAGACAACGATCAGTTAGAACAAAAATATTGAATATGGTGGCAGAAGAAATTGAAATTGCTTCCAATGAGTAAAATGTTTAAGAAAATAATTAATTTTTTATAATTTTTTTTTAATAAAACTTTATAAATATTACTATAAATTTTAATATAAGTATAATGTTTTTTTAACGATTTTTTTTTTTAAAGTTTTATAAAATTTTATTTTGCCATTCAACAGCACCGCTCCCAACAAAATAATTCGAAAATCTATCTCGTAAATGTTTCGCAGCTGTAATTGAGTTTCCACTAATGCCTGTTGTTTCCAATGGAAGAAAATTGTTTTCTTCATCTCGCCATGTTCCTGGAACAAACACATCATTTTCCTCATGATCGACGAGCGTTTCAGTAAAATAATTTCCCAAAGTATCGGTTTGCAGAAGCCAGTTGTGCAAACATACGCAGCAATGTGCTATGTCTTCAACAAGGTCTACTTCCACATTAATAGTACTTCTAAATATTCTCCACTTTGCGCTTAAAATACCAAATGCGTGTTCGATTATTCGACGGGCACGACTTAGTTAGTTAGTTAGTAAGGGGGGGATTATATCCCCAACACTAGGCCACTAGTTGGCCCATAGGTATACCCTTGAGTAACAACAATTCCCCTTCTACTGCTCTTCAAGCCACCCCGCGTTCTTTACAAACTTTAGCAGATCCCTGACTGGGATCCCTACCAACTCCTCAAGTCCATCGAACCTCTAGTTACCCAAAAAGCGATACCTACTTCTGCTCAATGCAGGGCAGTCACACAGCATGTGGCTGATATCTTCCGCTACACTCAAGTCATGACATTGACTCCTTGCTCCTATTCTGCGATAAAAGCATCTTTGTCGTTTTAAGGTTCCTCTCCGGCCAAAAACCTTTAGTAACCTGACAGGTGTTGGTATTGACCCAAATTTCCTCTACCTTTTTCACCGTAATTCTGTCAATCTCTTTCTTCACTACTCCCAGTGGGATAAGAATTGACTGATCAGCGACATCTATATCCTTCTCAGAACCATTCCTAGCCAGTTCATCGGCTTGCTCGTTCCCATATATGTCACGATGACTGGGTACCCAACATAATCCTGCAGAGTGTCTGAAGCACTTCTCTTCATCTCCTAATCAAGCTTGATTTGATTACCGTTGAATCAAGCGCCCTGATAGCAGCCTGACTGTCGACGTAGATTGTGATATCCTCATGCGATATCACCTTCGTCGTTGCTAATGAGGCTGCATGTACTATAGCTAGCACCTCCGCCTGAAACACACTGCTGTGGTTTGGCAACCTCACTGATTCCTTTATATTTAACTGTTCAGAGAAGACACCTGCACCAGTTCCGCTGGCTGTCTTCGATCCATCCGTAAATATAGCAATCCCCTTCTCCGGAATTACCGAATCTCCATCCCATTCATCCCTTGTTGGAATTTGAATGCTGTAATCCTTCTCAAAGAACATCTGTGGTACTAGATAGTCTGTTTGCACTCCTCTAGTATCCAATTGATATTCTTCCAATATAACACTATGTGTATACGGCTTGAATTTTAGGGCATTGGATTCACGAAGTCTCAATGCCGCCTTCGCTGCGTTGTTTTTAACCACCTCGCTCACTTGATGTAGGTCAATAATGATCTCCATCCCTTTAGTTGGTGTGGTACGAAGAGCTCCCGTAATACTTATGCATGCCAATTTTTGTACCTTTTCCAACTTCCTCATCACTGTTTTCTTCTCAACTCCCGGCCACTATACTAGCGCACCGTACGTGAGTATGGGTCTCACGACGCTGATGTAGAGCCAGTATGCTATATCCGGTTTAATACCCCATTTCTTTCCTGAGAATCTCTTGCATGTAAATAGTGCAGTTGTTGCCTTTTTCACCCTTTCCTCAACATTTTTATTCCAATTCAGTTTGGAATCCAGTATTATCCCTAGGTATTTTGCACTGCTCGAGAGTGTCAGCTCCACTCCGTTCAGCGTTGGTAGTTTAAAGACTGGGATTTTCCTTCTTCGGGTGAAAAGAACCAATTCCGTTTTGGCTGGATTTACTGATAGCCCACAGCTATCAGTCCACTTCGTTACTATGCTGAGGCCCGTATCCATCAACATGCTGATAGTGTCCAGAAATTTCCCACTTACCAGGATCACAAGGTCATCCGCATATGCGATAACCTTGTACCCTTTCCTCTCTAACTCCTTCAAAATACTGTCCATTACCAGCAACCACAGAAATGGTGATAACACTCCTCCCTGTGGTGTGCCTCTGGTGACAGATAAACTTACCTCGCTAGTACCCCAGCTTGACATTATATTTCTTGTCTTCAGCATCTGGCCAATCCAGGTTGTGACTCCTCTATTCACGCCTGTATCACTCAGCGCCTTCTCAATAGTATCAGTCTTAACATTATTGAACGCCCCTTCTATGTCAAGGAACGCTGCCAATGTGTACTCCTTATGATTCAGTGACGTTTCAATTTGTGTCACCGTATTATGGAGTGCTGTTTCTACCGACCTCCCTTTCCAATAAGCATGTTGAGCTGTCGAGAGAGCCATCTCGACAGCTGCTTTTTATATGGACCTCTACTAATTTCTCCATTGTCTTGAGCAAAAAGGATTACAAACTGATAGGTCTATAATCCTTTGCTGTGGTATGGCTGTTCTTACCGGGTTTAGGTAAGAATATAACCCTCACTTTCCTCCAGCTTCTCGGTACGTAACCCATATATAGGCAGCTCCTGAAAATCACTACCGACCATTTTGCCAGTGATCCAGGGGCCTTCTGCAACATAATCGGTCGAATACCGTCCGGACCTGGTGACTTGTATGGAGCGAATGATTTAATCGCCCATACGACCTTCTTCTCCGTCAGAATAGCTTTGGCTAGATTCCAAAGTTCTTGCGTGTCTCTCGTCCCTTCGTGTGAGCATTCATTACCCACTGGCTGGGAGCCAGGGAAATGGGCCTTCATCAGTGTGTCCAGTGTATTCTGGCATGATTCAGCCCATTCTCTATTCTCTTTAGTTATATAGTTCGGAACTGTTGGTTCCTTCGCCAGTAACTTCCTCACTCTTCCTGTCTCATTGACACCTTCCATTGATTCACAGAACATTTTCCATCATTGCCTTTTGGCTTTCCTTACCGTGTACTTAAATTTCCTTAGACCTTCCTTATAGTTGTCCCAGTCAACTATACAGTTATCCCTCTTCGCCTTGTTGTGCAATGATCCTGCAATTCTTCTACACTCTTCCACCTCGACGTTCCTCCAAGTCTTCGTCCGACTAACAGGACAGCTCATGTCAAAGGCATCTGCCATCAGTGTGCCTATGTCATCAACCACTCTGTCGATCATTTTACCCTTTGTTAGACGTTTCCTGGCTGGTGCCTTCAGGGAGCCATTTAAATCCTCTCTGTATTCGCACCAGTTGGCTTTTCGAGGGTTTCTAAAACTGACCCTTTCTTCTCGCTTACAGTCAACCTGAAACCTAATCCAACAGTGATCGGAGAGCGAAGCTTCATCCGACACCCTCCAATTTCTTACCGTTAGTGAACTAGAATTAGTGGCTAATGTCAGGTCTAGGACCTCCTTTCTATTTCTAGTTATAAAAGTAGGGGCTGTTCCCCTATTACATACACTAAGGTTAGTACCACTAATATAATCTAAAAGAGACTCACCTCTGCTATTGATGTTCGTACTTCCCCAATGTGTATGATGTGCATTGGCATCACAACCGATCAGCATATCGTACTTCCATTTTTCTTTTCCTCAGAACTTCAGACGGTGGCTGATCCACGCTGTCAAATGGCATATAAGAAGAGACTAGGAGTAGAGGCTTATCCATCTTACTCCTACTCTATCCTACCACTGTGTTATCTTCATTACTGAAATCGATTAAAAGAAACATTTTAATCTTTTTGTTAACTAAAATGCAAGATCTTTGTCTACTTACTCCCTCTTTGTAATACAGGTTAAAATCCTTACCTCTTAGACCTTGAATTCTTCCTCTACCGTAAATCCATGGTTCCTGTATGAGCGCAACGTCGATGTCCTGTTGGCTCATATACCCCATCAGGTTGCCTGTGGCAGCCCTACTGTGGTGGAGGTTTACCTGGATCACCTCCATCATCAGGTCCACAACCACCTACCATCCTCACATAAACATGTGCCAGGCTGAACCTGGCCATAAACCTATTTTTCTCTAGGAATGGTAGGGAATCCCTGTTGATGCTAACTAGGAAGTGCTGACCACGTTCCGTCCTAGCATCAACCTTCAGCACCTTCCAATCCTCTGCCTTCATTTCCTTGTTCTGCCCAACAAGAAGACTCAACAGCCTATCTGGCGTCTGGAACGGCTTGGGTACCCAGATCCACGCCTTCGGTCTCATGAATTTGATGGTATCGGCTCTCGGGATGGCTCTCAACCTTGATCCCTCCCAGATACCATCCAGCTTGTGTAGGGTGGTGGTTAAGAAATCTTTCGAAGTCTTATTCGCACAAGCCACTATTTTATACGCCTTCTCCCAGCCTGCACCATCGAATTGAATTTCGTCCGCTGCGCCGGAGGCGAAATAATCAATAAGCGCATCCTGAATTTTCTCTTCAACCTTTAGCCATTGGTTGCTCTCGAACTTCCCTTCCGGGGAGCCCTCGTCCACAATGGCTACCTGTAACTCATCGACTAAACCTTTTGCCTTCTTAGGGGCCTTTGGTATCAAGTTGTCGTCAGATCTACCTCTCTTCTTCACGTACTGTTCCTAAGCTACCGCGGCTTTTCCAGCGGTGGGCTTCGGTGCAGTACGTGATTTGTTGTCACGATCATCTCTCTCCCTAGTCTGTTTAGACGCACCGGATCGAGATCCCTTAACAACTCGTCTACCACCAGCCTCCCTAGTCCTATTATCAGACGCACCGGAGGTTGGTGACAACGGCTTCGACTTCTTAGTGTCAGCCTCCCTAGTCTGCTTATCAGACGCATTGGAGGTTGACGGTTTCACCAGTTCCTTCAGTTCAACTGACTCAACTATATGCCTGGCTTCGACAAGTTTTTCCTTGTCCCAGGCACTTAGTTCTTTAGGATCCCTCAGCGACAGTTTGTGCAACCGTCTTCTAGCGCTTCTGATCCTGTTGAGCGCATCTTTCCTCATGTTCTTAGATTGAACGCCAGTGTGCGGATTCATCTTCCTGAACGTCTCAGTTGGCTTGATGCTGGAGCCTACCTTGCCAACTTCTTTATCTTTTGGGACTTCCAGATTGATGATGGTCTTGTTACCATCAACTTCCATGTCGGAACTAGAATCCGAAAGACCTCCCAATTCTAGATTATCTAGTCCTAGAATTGTAGACGAGGATTGCGACAATGCTCGCAATTCATCATCCAAGTCAAAATCAGTAGCATTGTTACATGCATTAAGGCCTGTTTCCACAGTAATGCATGGTCCTACTGGCGACTTAGATCCTTCCAGATCCAAGCCCTCGCCGGCTGCCGTAGGAACAGACGACACTTGCGTTGACATCCCAACGCGCGATTTATCCTTGTTCGTAGCCATGGTCCATATTGTTACGGATTCTCTTTGTTTTCAGACCTCACTCGTGGCCTTATCGGCATGGTTGGACCTGCCAGATACTGTACAGAGCTACAGTATCCGCCGACATCGCCCACTTTGCTCATCGATCCTACTTAAGCCCCACCACCGCGTCAAGGTGGAATCCCCGGGGGGACGGGCACGACTTAATCTGAAACATCTTAAATATAACAAATTTAGTTTTAAATAGCCAAAAATTTCATACCTATAATTAAATATTCTTTGTTGGTTTGTCAAATTCTGTTTGCAATATGGTTTTAACATTTTTGTAGTGAGCGCAAAAGCATCATCCGCAACAAATACATAGGGCACATCCTTGAAATCTTCACCAACATCGCAATTTTCTAGATACCTATAATTATTTTCTTTCAACATTGAATTTAATTAATTTTTAATATAATTTCATCTTACAGTAGGGCATTTGTATAAAATCTTTTTCCGAATTAACTTTTCCTAAAAATTCCTCCATCGCTTTGTCGACCACTTGCACCAATGTCACACATTATAAAATTATATTTGTGATCGCATATCGCCAGAAGTACAATGGAAAAGCTTTTCTTAAAATTAAAGAAAAGTGAACCACACTTTGCAGGTGCCTGTAATTTAACATAATTACAAAAAATAATTTAAAAAAAACTACACTTACCTGTATTGTAATGTGCTTGCCGTCAATCGCGCCAAGACAGTTTGGAAAATTGCATTTTGCATTAAATCCATTTGCAATTGATTCAAAAGTTTGCTTATTTAATTTTGGAAACACCTCAAATTTTAGAGCATCACTGATATCTCTTGTGGTTTCTACAATAATTCTGTGTACTGAAATTTTGGAACATTTATATGCCAATGACAAACTTTGATGTGACTCTCCTGTTGCAAGATACCTGAATTTTTTTTATATTTATTAATTATAATGAAAAATTAAATTTATATGTAAATGTTACCTTAAAGTTATAGACAAACGGGAACTAGGGCTTATAGGCTCTCTCATTAAAATTTTCTTCGTAATAGTAGGAACTGTCATACGTAATAATTTTTCAAAATTGGAAAAGCTCATCCGCATATAATTTTTAAATAGTTCGGCGTCACCCAAATTTTTAAGTGATTCTACAACAGTTTTCTGAGCACCATTTTCATCTCTTTCCATAAAATAAGGCCGAACCCAAAAACGTCTCTTCTTTTTTGCCACATATTCCTCCTCTTCACTACTGTTATCACTACTGGAAAACAATACACTTTTCATAGCAATTAATTGCTCTGCCGTGAAATCCATATTGTTATTTAATAATAAATAATTCAACACAAACTCACTTTATTTTTAATCTTTAAAATTAATATTTCACACAATTTGAAAATTAATTTAGTATATACTACAGAAAAAAAAAGTTTAATCTTTTGTGTGGTGTGAACAATTTGAAAATTATTTTGAAATGAAAAAAAAAAATCGGAATATCAAAAAATTTCCGATTTTTTTTTAAAGTAGTGGGAAATTTCATCTCTTTCTGTACTGTATAATTTTACATACTATCTCTTTTCATTTTTGCTAGAAAAAAAGTCATCACGACTTTTAAAAGACTAATGGAGCTTGACCTTTAGGATAATTTTAAATAAAATAGCATTTGTTTGATTCAATTCTGGAATTTTTAGAATAAAAATTAGTTTGGAACTCATCATTGCCACAGAACTTTTAATTTTTTGAATTTTAAATGAACCTATATTATATGTATCAATTTCTTCTGGTGTAAGTATTGATCTACTCATAGTTTGATATTTAGCAAAAATATTTTCTTGAATTTTTTCAATATCTTCGTTTAAAAGGTATAAGTTAGTTAGTATTTGTAAGTATTGTAATTGTTTAACTATTACCCTACCGTCATTAATAACAGTATTTAAAAGTTCATCTAATTCTGCATGATTTTTATTAATATTGTCTTCTAGATTTCTAATATTTTCTTGAATGACATCAATAATTTTTACTTGTTTGTTAGAATTTATTATGGTATCGTGGATATTTTTATCGGATATTTTCAAATGGTTTTCTATTTGTACCTTATTATCTTCATCCATTGTACTGAAAATCCACTTTAGCAATGATCCGCCAATATTAATAAATGCTCTTTTATGTCTAAATTCTTTTAACGTTTTAAATGTAGTGCTTTTGTAAAATAGCTTCTTCTTCCGGAAACACATATTCCAATTGTACTTCAACTTTTGATATTTTATTATCAGTAACAGTAAAATAACCATCTTCGGAATTTGCTGAGTTATCATCATTATAAATATTTGAAATACTACTTTTATTATCATATTCATCCTTATTTGTATCGGAACTACTAGCCAATGAAATCGTTTCGATAATATCAATATTTTTTATATCATTTTCAACAAAGCAATATTTATTATATTATTTTCATCATCATACTTGTTTGATTTTTACAACGAAATATCTAAATTATATTCGGATTCCGAATCGGTTTCCCAATTATTACTACTACTATCATTTTGTTGTTGTTCTTGTTCCATTTTCAATTCTGGTTTATTTTCAATTTCAGGTCTTATTTCTTTCAATGATGCAAATGATGGTCGTCCTCTACCACGACCTGCTATTTTTGGTTTTTTAGGTTGTGAATCCGGATTTCGTTTACGACTACGTCTACCAGGTATTTTGATTGGTTTTTCTGGACCAGTTGGACGTCCAGGTTTATCATATTTTTTTGGTTTTTTTTTTAAACCTAAAGATATACGGACTGGTTTAATATTATTATCATGTTTAATATTATTATCATTAGATATTGATGGTTTATTTATTATAAATGGTCGACCGCGCCGACCTTTTAGTTTAATTTCAATAATACGATCTGATAATAATGGTCGACCTTTTTGTCCAGTTAATTTTCTCTTCTTTAAATCTCTACTAGCATCTTTTATTTTGAATGTACCAAATGGTCGACAAGGTTTCTTTTTAATATAAATATAATAAATTGTATTTAACGTAATACACTATTCACAACACTATATTTCTATTGTATTTACTTTCATATATTCTTCTTTTTCTATAACTTAATTAACATTTTATATTTTAATAAAGAGTAGTAGCTTATTGTACTTTAAATCGATCACACCATAATTTATTTGCTTCGCTATTTTTGAGTTTTCTTCACTTCGCCAACAGGATATGGGCCCAGAAGAACACGTGTCTGAAGATAATACTGTTACAACAATTAAAATGGCAAGCAAAACAAAAGTTAGTGTGATTAAATTAGGATTAATTGAAAAACTAAAAGGAACTGAAAATTATGTAAATTGGCAATTTGCTATGAAGATGTATTTAGACATTGAAGGTCTAAAAAAGTGAATTGATGAAAGTAATTTGGAAATCGATGCAAGCAAATTAAATCAAGCAAAAGCCAAAATTGTATTGTCAATTGATCCAACTATCTACGTAGATATCATGAACGAGTCAACACCATTAAATCTGGCAAAAATTAAAATCAATATTTGAAGACAAAGGTCTGACCCGTAAAATAAGTTTACTGCGAAATTTTTTATCAACCAAAATAGAAGATTGCCAAAATATAAATGAATATGTTACCAAAATCACTGAACTTCCATATAAATTAAATGGAATTGGTCATACTATATCTGATGAATGGATTGGAGTTATATTGTTAGCTGGATTACCAGATAAGTATGAACCAATGATAATGGAAAAAGAGAGTTCTGGTTCTGCGGTCACTGGTAATGCAATTGCTGAAAGACGTTAAACAATGCACTGAAACAGCTTTCTTTGGAAAATCAAAAAATAATTATTATACTGGTAATAAAACACATGAAAAATGTCACTTTTGTAAAAAACCTGGTCATATACAAAAAAATATTCGTGTTTATAAAAAGAAATTCAATGACAATTGAAAATCAAACAGTGAAGATCAATCATCAAAGGATCAATCAAAAGCTTTACATGCGTTTGGTATTTTTTGCTACTCTGCAAATGTGAATGAAAAGGATTTTTATATTGATAGTGGTGCAAGCATGCACATGACATCAAATAGGTTATGGTTGAATAATTTAAAACCTACAGATATTAAAGAAGTTGCTGTCGCTAATAATCAAAAGATAGCGGTAAAAGGTATAGGAAACATCGTTATAGAAATTAATAAAAATGTAATTGAAATAAAAAATGTATTGTTCGTTCCTGATCTAAATACAAATTTGCTGCCAGTTGGTAAATTAACCGAACATGGTAATACAATTAATTTTAAAAACAATAGATGCGAAATCTATAACAAAAATAAAGTTTTATTAGCAACAGCTGATTATATTGATAACATATATAAATTAAATGACGTAAATGTTTTTTGATTTCTGCTTCTGAAAATGAGATGTTACATCGAAAATTTGGTCAAACGAATTAATAATAATAATAATATGTTGATCTTTATTTGCTTTATAATTTAAATATAAAGGTTACAAAAAAAATATTGATTGAAAAATTAAAAAAATTTACATAATTATATTAACGTTTTCAATTATTTTAAAATTCATATTAAATTACATTAAATATAAATTTACTAAAAACAAAGGTGCTTTTCAATCCTATATGAAACTCTAATTATGAAGGAAACAGTTAAAGAGCATTCTTTATTAAAAAAATTAATAGTTTCGAATGCCCCTTCAAAATAAATATCAAAAGTAAAATGAAAATGGGGTGATTCATTTTAAAATGTTAAGTATAGAGTAATTACAATAAAGTTAATTAATTAATAAGCAAAATTCAAAAAATAAATAAAAATAATTAAAAGAGTATATAATATTTATCATATAAAAGATAATTTTAAATAAAATAGCATTTGTTTGATTCAATTCTGGAATTTTTAGAATAAAAATTAGTTTGGAACTCATCATTGCCACAGAACTTTTAATTTTTTGAATTTTAAATGAACCTATATTATATGTATCAATTTCTTCTGGTGTAAGTATTTATCTACTCATAGTTTGATATTTAGCAAAAATATTTTCTTGAATTTTTTCAATATCTTCGTTTAAAAGGTATAAGTTAGTTAGTATTTGTAAGTATTGTAATTGTTTAACTATTACCCTACCGTCATTAATAACAGTATTTAAAAGTTCATCTAATTCTGCATAATTTTTATTAATATTGTCTTCTAGATTTCTAATATTTTCTTGAATGGCATCAATAATTTTTACTTGTTTGTTAGAATTTATTATGGTATCGTGGATATTTTTATCGGATATTTTCAAATGGTTTTCTATTTGTACCTTATTATCTTCATCCATTGTACTGAAAATCCACTTTAGCAATGATCCGCCAATATTAATAAATGCTCTTTTATGTCTAAATTCTTTTAACGTTTTAAATGTAGTGCTTTTGTAAAATAGCTTCTTCTTCCGGAAACACATATTCCAATTGTACTTCAACTTTTGATATTTTATTATCAGTAACAGTAAAATAACCATCTTCGGAATTTGCTGAGTTATCATCATTATAAATATTTGAAATACTACTTTTATTATCATATTCATCCTTATTTGTATCGGAACTACTAGCCAATGAAATCGTTTCGATAATATCAATATTTTTTATATCATTTTCAACAAAGCAATATTTATTATATTATTTTCATCATCATACTTGTTTGATTTTTACAACGAAATATCTAAATTATATTCGGATTCCGAATCGGTTTCCCAATTATTACTACTACTATCATTTTGTTGTTGTTCTTGTTCCATTTTCAATTCTGGTTTATTTTCAATTTCAGGTCTTATTTCTTTCAATGATGCAAATGATGGTCGTCCTCTACCACGACCTGCTATTTTTGGTTTTTTAGGTTGTGAATCCGGATTTCGTTTACGACTACGTCTACCAGGTATTTTGATTGGTTTTTCTGGACCAGTTGGACGTCCAGGTTTATCATATTTTTTTGGTTTTTTTTTTAAACCTAAAGATATACGGACTGGTTTAATATTATTATCATGTTTAATATTATTATCATTAGATATTGATGGTTTATTTATTATAAATGGTCGACCGCGCCGACCTTTTAGTTTAATTTCAATAATACGATCTGATAATAATGGTCGACCTTTTTGTCCAGTTAATTTTCTCTTCTTTAAATCTCTACTAGCATCTTTTATTTTGAATGTACCAAATGGTCGACAACGTTTCTTTTTAATATAAATATAATAAATTGTATTTAACGTAATACACTATTCACAACACTATATTTCTATTGTATTTACTTTCATATATTCTTCTTTTTCTATAACTTAATTAACATTTTATATTTTAATAAAGAGTAGTAGCTTATTGTACTTTAAATCGATCACACCATAATTTATTTGCTTCGCTATTTTTGAGTTTTCTTCACTTCGCCAACAGGATATGGGCCCAGAAGAACACGTGTCTGAAGATAATACTGTTACAACAATTAAAATGGCAAGCAAAACAAAAGTTAGTGTGATTAAATTAGGATTAATTGAAAAACTAAAAGGAACTGAAAATTATGTAAATTGGCAATTTGCTATGAAGATGTATTTAGACATTGAAGGTCTAAAAAAGTGAATTGATGAAAGTAATTTGGAAATCGATGCAAGCAAATTAAATCAAGCAAAAGCCAAAATTGTATTGTCAATTGATCCAACTATCTACGTAGATATCATGAACGAGTCAACACCATTAAATCTGGCAAAAATTAAAATCAATATTTGAAGACAAAGGTCTGACCCGTAAAATAAGTTTACTGCGAAATTTTTTATCAACCAAAATAGAAGATTGCCAAAATATAAATGAATATGTTACCAAAATCACTGAACTTCCATATAAATTAAATGGAATTGGTCATACTATATCTGATGAATGGATTGGAGTTATATTGTTAGCTGGATTGCCAGATAAGTATGAACCAATGATAATGGAAAAAGAGAGTTCTGGTTCTGCGGTCACTGGTAATGCAATTGCTGAAAGACGTTAAACAATGCACTGAAACAGCTTTCTTTGGAAAATCAAAAAATAATTATTATACTGGTAATAAAACACATGAAAAATGTCACTTTTGTAAAAAACCTGGTCATATACAAAAAAATATTCGTGTTTATAAAAAGAAATTAAATGACAATTGAAAATCAAACAGTGAAGATCAATCATCAAAGGATCAATCAAAAGCTTTACATGCGTTTGGTATTTTTTGCTACTCTGCAAATGTGAATGAAAAGGATTTTTATATTGATAGTGGTGCAAGCATGCACATGACATCAAATAGGTTATGGTTGAATAATTTAAAACCTACAGATATTAAAGAAGTTGCTGTCGCTAATAATCAAAAGATAGCGGTAAAAGGTATAGGAAACATCGTTATAGAAATTAATAAAAATGTAATTGAAATAAAAAATGTATTGTTCGTTCCTGATCTAAATACAAATTTGCTGCCAGTTGGTAAATTAACCGAACATGGTAATACAATTAATTTTAAAAACAATAGATGCGAAATCTATAACAAAAATAAAGTTTTATTAGCAACAGCTGATTATATTGATAACATATATAAATTAAATGACGTAAATGTTTTTTGATTTCTGCTTCTGAAAATGAGATGTTACATCGAAAATTTGGTCAAACGAATTAATAATAATAATAATATGTTGATCTTTATTTGCTTTATAATTTAAATATAAAGGTTACAAAAAAAATATTGATTGAAAAATTAAAAAAATTTACATAATTATATTAACGTTTTCAATTATTTTAAAATTCATATTAAATTACATTAAATATAAATTTACTAAAAACAAAGGTGCTTTTCAATCCTATATGAAACTCTAATTATGAAGGAAACAGTTAAAGAGCATTCTTTATTAAAAAAATTAATAGTTTCGAATGCCCCTTCAAAATAAATATCAAAAGTAAAATGAAAATGGGGTGATTCATTTTAAAATGTTAAGTATAGAGTAATTACAATAAAGTTAATTAATTAATAAGCAAAATTCAAAAAATAAATAAAAATAATTAAAAGAGTATATAATATTTATCATATAAAAGACATACAAAAAAAAAATATAAAAAAAAAATTCAAAAACTTTAAGTAAATTGAGTAAATTTTCGATTTCAAAATGATTATAATTTAAAACTCAAATTTTAACTTAACGAAAAAAATGTGTTAAAACACGTATATGTCTTACTGCATCAGGTAATTTGTTAATAAGCTTAGGAGTAGTAATTGTAAAAAAATTAGCAAAGTATATTGTATTAAATCTAGGAACCATTGCAAAACTTGTTGTATTAATTCGTATGTTGTAGCCTAGAGTATATATATATATAGAGTCCTCACGCCTCAAATAATTATGTTTCAAGTTTTCGACACCAGCCAATATTGAAACCATTGGCGCTAGCATTAGTATGAATATCGGGTGGTGCACATTGAAACCATTGGTATGAATATCGGGTGGTGCATCTCTCTCATATTATTTTTTTTCCTTTTCTAAAATCTTTTTTTTTCATTTTCTAAAATTTTATTTACTTTTCGAATAGGAAATGTTCATTAAAAATATATTTTTCATCACATCGAACACAAAACATATTTCACTAAACAAATCATAAAACTATAAATAAATTGCAAGGTGTTAATAATTAATATTTATTTTTCATTTTACTATATAATTTTTCACAAAATAAACACTTTACTTCAATATAACAATGTAGGACAATATATTTTATAGCAATTTAAAAAATCGAATGTTTTTTTAAAAAATCTTTATAAAATATTTTTGATTAATAAATTTTCTTTATTTTTGTTATCAAAATTTTGATTAAATCAATAATTTTTACTTATAAATTTATTTGTTAACATATAGTAGAACACATAACTAAATTAATGACACCAAGGCACAATCATTTCAATTTCAATTTTATTTATTGCCTTAATTTGCTAGATTATAATTTTCATATTAATAAACTTTATAGTGTTTTAGGATATCCTTTGCAACTACAACATTATTTCTTAAATTTTATATTATAATAAAGTAATATTTTTAGATAATTTTTAATTTCAAAGGAAAAATGGCAAAAAACCTTATAATTTTATTTTTATTTTTTTATTTTTTTGGTTATTTTTGTAAATTTTATAATTTTTTTGTATTTTTTATTTTACTTAACCTAAAGACTTATACCTAAAGACGAAAACAAACGAATATATGCTTTATATATATAAATCTCTAATAAGTATATTTGTTGAATTAGAACATTTATAATTAAAAGTATAAATATTTTTGAATTAAATCATAGATAAATTTTGCATTTGAAATGTTATGTAACTTTCTAGTTGAATAATAAAAAGGTAAATTATTTAAAAGTTTCAAAATTTGATTCTGTTTGACTTGCAAACATTTTATATTAGTTATTGCACACTTTCCCCATACTTCGCAACCAAATAGCATTACACTTTAAAAAATTTGTTTGAATATAATTATTTTATTTTCAATATTAAGTTTTGATTTTCGGTGTATTAAGGGGTAAAGTAATCTGACTAAATTGTTGCAATTTTCTATAGTTTTGTCAATATTTGTTCTGTATATAAGTTTTTTGTCAACGTGTTTACCTAAATATTTTATAGTAGTTTCCCACGGAATGTCTATCCCGTTAAAATGGATATTTTGATTTGGGATTAAGGAAGGTTTTCTGCTTCTTGTGAAGAAGATTGCTTGAGTTTTTTCAGTATTTATTTTAATTTTCCATTTATAATAATAATTTTTGACTTTTTCAAGATGATCTTCTTCTAAGTTTAATATAATTTTATTTGGATCTATTTCTGAAGATAACATAGTGTATCATCTGCATATAAACCAATATCACAATTTTTTAGTTTAGGAAAATCTGATATGTAAATATTATATAAAATCGGTGATATAACAGATCCTTGTGGGGTACCAGCACTGATATTAAACTCGCTACTCTTTGTATCATTCAATATAACAACAAAACTCCTTGATTTTAAAAAATCTTTAATTGTTTTAATTAAGTACACAGGGAAATTAAACATTTTTAACTTATAAACTAGTCCATCATGCCAGACGGAGTCGAAAGCTTTTTCAACATCTAAAGTTACCATCCCTGTCGATTTTTTACATGTGAAGTTTTTTCTAACTATTTTATTTATTATCATAACTTGGTGGCTAACCGAATGAGAGGGACGGAAACCAAATTGTTCCGCAGGATAAATATTATTTTCATCCACAAAGCTTAATATCCTATCTTTCAGACACTTTTCAAATATTTTACTTAACGAACTAAGTAAACTGATTGGCCTATAACTGGATGGATCTGATTTGTTTTTATTATACTTGGCTATAGGAGTAATTGATGAAATTTTCCAAACTTGTGGAAAATAACCAATTTTTAAGCAAGCATTAAGAATCTTACAGAATTATATAAGAGCTTTTTTTTCAAAAAATTTTAATAAAATATTTTTAATTTGGTCTGATCCAGGAGATTTTCTATTTTTACTTAGACGGATATGTCTTTTAATTTCTTTGACAGTAATTCGTTTAAATGAATCAATTTTCTTTCTTTCTACTTCATACACTGTATCAGATATAAGTTTTTCAGTTTGGACGTCACTATAGTTTAACGTAAGTTTATGATGTTCACTAAAAGATTTACATAACATATCAACTTTTTCGGAGTTTGTAGTCGCTATTTTATTTAACTTTTTTAATGTAGGTATACCAAGATTTTTATTTTTAAGTATTTTTGTTACATTCCAAAATGCTTTACTATTTTTTGAAAGGTTACCGATGTCATTTGAAATCTTTTTATTAAACATATTTACTAATCTTTCTCTGATTATACTATTTAAATTTGTTACACGTACTTTCTCAATGTAATGTCTTGTTCGTTGCCAGATACGTCTGTGATAATTACGTTGGTTTATTAATTTTTTAATTTCTATTGGAATTTTAGTTAGCTTGCTTTGAAGATTGTATAACTTTTTTCTTTATAGATTCTTTATAGATTTATAAAAAAATTTAATATGTAAATCTATTATTTCTTTTGTTGGTGAATCACAATCATTTCGTTTCTTTAAATATACGACATAAAAAATGTTAGGATAGTTTTTTAGTGTATTTAATTTATTGTTTTGTTTTAACACAAAATCTAAGTCAAGAATTTTTTTTTTCTCGGAAAAATCACTAAGTATCTTTTTTTATAACATATTTGGAATGCTCAGATAATTTACGAACTCTTCAAAATATTTAAAAAAAGGTTAAGGCAAAAAATACTGAAATAATGAGGTTTAAGATAAAAAACACTAAAAAAGTTTCCTAAGAATTAACCTGCAACGGTTTTTCCGTTGCATGTTTTCATTAATTGTGGGAAATTCCCTTCATTTATGCATTTTTTGATTTTGTGTTAATAAGAAAGATTTTTTATATTTTTGAATTTAATAGATATATATTCAGTTATCAAGTAGAGCGGTTATTAGTGATAACATATAAAATATTTAGAAATTAAAAAAAAAAATTTAAAATAGATTTATATTTCTTTAGTAGTGCCAAAGGTAAATTCCTTAAAAATAATATTTTTCGATAAACTCGTAACATTATTTTATTATTTTATTTTTATGTGTGCTTATTTCATTTTATTCCAAAAAAATAAATTAAAAAAAGAGTTTAAAATTGTTTATGTATAGAAGTACTATACATAAAATTTTTTTTGGGACGATTATAAAAAAATTCGATGTTACAGAGTTTTCTTCAACCATTTTATTATAATATGTTAAGAATATAATCATTTACGGAATAGGCGGGTTAAATTTGAATTATTTTATACCATAAAGATTTTAAAAAAATGTATCCTATAATACAGATTAAACATATTTTCCAGGAATTTACGTTTTACATTTCTTATATTTGACAAAATTTAGATACAAATACCATCACCTTTTTTCAAATTAAATTTTAGATAGCATTTCCATATTTCTGTCTATTTTAATTCAATCTCTGCAATGAGCTTTATTATAAATATTTATAGTGAATTTTTCATAATGATATTTTCATAAATACCAATATATTTCAAATTAGATTTTTTTTCTTAAATTTTCTAAATTAATATTGTTAAATAATTTACAATAAAGTTTAGATCTCATAATTAAAAAAATATAAAAAAATTCATTTAATTGTTACACAAGCAACTTTTAGATTCGGAAAATTATAAGACAACCGAAATAGCTAAAAATATTTTGAAGCAAAAAATTAAAAAATTTCTAATATAGTAATGTAGAAATTTAAATTTTTTTAATAAAGAAAAAAAAATATGGTTCTTGTCCAAATTGTATTTTTTCATTTCGGTACCCGTAGTGCCATCTTGTGATAAAAGATTGAAATAGCCGTGAGGTCTCTATATAATATATACTCTAGGGTTGTAGTTAACTAACAATCTGTTTTGAAAAACACCACCTCAGATGAAAAAAACTTTAAGTGTCTTATAATAATATAAGTGTATAACAGGAAGAATTTTTAATCTATAAAATAAATTAAAACTAGCACATCGGCGACTTTTTCTAGTAATAATTCTAATTATATGCTTCTGAGCAGTTAGAAGTTGTTGAATTTTGTTAAAGTATGAACCGCCCCAACAAACAATCCCTTATTGTAAAAAGCCCTTACTGTCGTTAAAAAATATTTTTTTTATATATGACAGTATTCAATACAATTTAATTTATTATCGATAGTAATACCAAGATATTTGAAAGATTCTACAATTTCAATTTTGAAACAATCAGGCGTACAAACTAAGTTTTCACAAAAAGAAGGTGCATTTTATGAATGCTGACCACAATACGCAACTACGTTGGAAAATTTCTTACAATTATTGGAGTGAAAAATGTTATCATAATCAATATATCTATTACCAGAAATTTTGAAGAACATAATTTTTGAAATTTATATGAAACAACCAGAATATTTTGCTGACGGATCAAATAAAGTTCGTCTGCTAACAAAAGCTCTATATGGTCTAAAATAAGCCGGCAGAAAATGGTATGAAAAATTAGGTTCAATTTTAATTACAAATAATTTTAAACGTTCGAAAGGTGACCCATGTATTTTTATTTCAATAAACAAAGAAAAAGTTATAGTAATAACTGTCTATGTAGATGATCTACTTATATTCTATAATGCTCAAAAATTAAATAATGCAATAAAAACAATATTAAAAATATTGTTTACGAATTACTCGTGATATGGTCAATAATAAAATTTGGTTAGATAATCAAAATTATACAAAGTCAATTTTAAAACGTTTCAACATGTATGATTCAAAACCAGTTAGTACACCAAAGGATCTAAATAAAAAAAATAAGTAAAAACTCGTCACCAAAAACTGATCATAAAATAAACGAAATGTTAAATATTCCTTACCAAGAGGCAGTCGGAATTATATTGTATTTAGCTCAATTAACGCGCGCAGACTTAGCCTTTGCAATAAATAGCGTCAGCAGATTTAACAATTGTTCTGGAAGAGAACATTGAAATGCTGTAAAGAGTCCTGCGATATTTAAAATGTACTGAAATATATAAATTAGAATTTTCTAGATCTGGAAAGTCAGAAATAATTGGTTACTCAGATGCTGACTGCGCATCCGATCAAGATGAAAGGAGATCGTGCACTGGGTTGGTTTTTAAATTACATGGTGCGGCAATTTCATGGAAAAGTTGTCGTCAACAAACAATTGCACTTTCATCTACAGAAGCAGAATATATGGCTTTGGCGTCAGCTATTCAAGAAGGGTTATGGTTAAAACAACTCGATAACAAATTATGGTCAAACAATAAATCTCAACCGATAGGTACTTATTGTGATAATCAAGGTGCTATATTTCTAGCTGGTAATGATGCAACTAGTCAACGTACAAAACACATTGACATTAAATATCATTTTGTTCGGGATGAAGTACTGAAAGGTAGAGTCAAAATAAAATATATGCCGACAGAAAAAATGCCAGCTGCTGGACTAACCAAAGGGTTACCTAAAGATAAACATATTTTCTGTAATCAAAATTTTGGCTTAATTTTATTTGATAATTTATAGTAAATTTGGTATGACAACTTTGGTATTACAATTTTATTTCATTACTAATATTCAAAATTTAAAGTTTAAATTCATAATGTAAATTTTAGATATAGTGGTGGGGTTGAAATATAATAAATTGTATTTAACGTAATAAACTATTCACAAGACTATATTTCTATTGTATTTACTTTCATATATTCTTCTCTTTCTATAACTTAATTAACATTTTATATTTTAATAAAGAATAGTAGCTTATTGTACTTTAAATTGATCACACCATCTTTTCTTCGCTTCGCTATTTTTGGGTTTTCTTCATTGTCATTTTTTCCATTAATTTGTGTAGAACTTCAACTTGTATTAATAGAATTTTCTTGACTATCAATATAATTACTTACTGCTATTAATGAATTAATATTTTCGGTAGTTTTCCGTTTTTTGGTTTGTCACCATTAGGACGACCTCTTCCTCTTTTACCAAATTCATTAAAAGTACTAGCAATAATATTTTCTCTATAGGCACAAAAATTATTAAATTTTGAAACTACATTATTAACTTTTATTTCCCCTTGACGTAAATTAATTTTAGCGCCAATAGGAGTGAGAAAATTTAATGGAAAATTTACAAAAAAATTATGTTATTATGTTCTATTTCCATTGGTTCAATATATCTATTATTATTATTAATTTTGGTAGATATTCCTGATCTTTGATATCTATTTTGGCTTTGATTTCGATTGAAATTACTACTTTGATTTTGATTAAACTGATTATTTTAATTGTTACGAAAATAATAAGTATTAGAGTAGTTAGGTCTGTCATATCTACGGAATCGTGAGTTACTAGAATAATAATTATTAATATTTGAATAACAATTGTTGTAGGGTCTTGGTTGTCTAATATTATTAAAATTGCTACTACTATTCTTATTATTATAATTATTGGTTTTCTGTGAAATAGGATTATTAGAAATTCCAGTTTGAGATAGTTCAAAGAATGCTCCTTCTAAAGATTTGACATCCTTGATTCTTAAATACATGCTATCTTTTAGCGGAAGTTTATTAAAAAAAATTTCTAATATACTTTTATCACTATTTTTTGCATTAATTTCTACTGGTTTTTCATCATCTAACTTATACTTAAGATTTAACTTATCTAATAATTTTGAAAGTTCATGATAATATTGACTTACATTTAAAAACTTAATAGAATCGGCTTCTTCCTTCAATTTCAAATACGATTGTTGAATCCCAAATGATCTCTTGAGCTGTTGCTTTATTTGGTCTCACATTATATTATCTAGTCTTCTTATTGATTGAGCTGCTGGTCCTTGTATTTAAGTCATCAGGATATTCGACAAATATGCTTTTAAATTCTGATCTTGAGTCAATCCAACAATTGTCTCAACTTCAGTGATACAATGAGATAATTCAAAGGTATTATCTCCTCGGAATGCGGGAACTGCTCTTGCTTCTGTGATTAAATCTCTAACGGTTATGGTATTTAAGTTTAGTGCCATGTTGTTTTCTACGTTGATTCGATTTGCAGCAAGAATTTCGTTGTAGTTTTCTTCAGCGATTGAAGCGAGTTTAACTTGAGTATTTTCTTGTTCATTAACTGATCGTGGTATATAGTAAGGTTTCATATTTATATATTATTGTCAATTAATTCTTAAAAGAAACCTAGCTCCCACACTTTCACAAAATATTATTCGTTTAATTATTTATATAAATTATTCTTGATAACTTCAATTTATATATATTTATTTATTAAAGTTTTGAATTTTTATTTATAATTTATTATTGTAACACTAGTTTGACAATCCTACCGACTGCGCCAATTTTAGGTTCGAATATAATTTAATTTAAAAAAAAAAATTATCAAACTCAATTTCATTTAAAGTTATATATGTTACGGTAAATGTACATATTTACCGGTAAATGTGTACATTGACTGCAAGATTTAGCAAATGTACATATAACATACATTTACCGATTGTTTAGTAATCATACTTACTTTTATCTAGAGGTAATGGTAAAAGTGTAAAGGAATAAAGTTAATTATTCGATTATATATTAACAAAGTAAGAACTAACAAATCTTAAAGGAATTAACTCCATCTATATGTTGAAGAAACAATAATATATTTTTTAAGTATGAATGGCCCGAAGCCGATATGTACCTTTTCCGGTAAATGTACACATTTGTAAATTATTTCTACATGTCACAAAGACCTTGATATAATGTGTATATTCACCCGTAAATGTATGTATGACAAACATTTTGGAAATAGTATACTTACATTTACCCATTGGTGTGGTTTATGTGCACATTTACTGGCGAATGTGTACATTTTAACATTTTGTACTATAACCGTAACATATATATTTATTGAAACTTAATTTTATTAATTATTCAATTTTCCACTTCTTAACAGTTTCACAAGCAAATTAGAACTGAACTTAAATTATTATTTTATATTTAATTATAGGTAAGTATCAAGCGAAATCAAACAACTTTAACATTAATTACTTTCGATCAGTGCAGACGTATTGTTAATTCGCTCGTATTTTTAATTATTTACAAATTGACTTTAATTATTTACAATTTTTTTTTTAATTGAATATAATTTTGTCTTTTTTATAATTTTCGCTGACGTATATTTTCGTGAGTTTATTTACGTTAATACAAAAACTAAAACAAATTATAAAAAAAAATTGTAATATAATATTTCAAAAAAAAAAAAATTAATTTGAATAATTCTTAGTGTAATTGTTTTGTAATTATAATTACATATATTTGCCAAGAACATTGACCTAGTCTTACAAACTTTTTGCTGGCATATTTGATTTAATTTTGTTTTGGTTTGTTACAATATATTAAGGTGTTTTCATTCTAAAAAAAAAAACTAAATATAATATGGATAAGCAATGTGGTAATACAAACTGTGCAAATATTGGTAATTGCAGTGATTGGGTTAAGTGCAATGGCATATGTGGAAAGTTTTTTATAGGCCGTAGATTAACACCCCACTTGAGCGAGGTTTTGAAATTTTCACTTTTTTTTGCATTGACTGCAAAGAAATATCAGTATAGGCCGTAGATTAACACCCCACTTGACCGAGGTTTTGAAATTTTCACTTTTTTTGCAATGACTGCAAAGAAATATTAGTTGCTCACGTGCTTATGGCCATTAAATTAAAAATTTGACAGACTCAATTAATTTATTGTCAGATATACCAATGCAATCCACAGCAGCAAAATAAATAAACTGGTTAGCAACGTTGAAACAGTCAATAAAGGTATTGAAGAAATCATTGTATCGACCGACAAATTTGAGGACTTCAACAAACTGAAATTTAAAAATTTTGAGGCAGAATTATCTATAATGTCATTATTATTATCCAATACTTTGAACACCAATACCAATGATAACCTTCAGGCTAACCTTATGAAAATAAAAAATGAAATTACTTTTATGAAATCTTATGTACAAAACAAAAATTCATCAGAAACCATTATTGAGCGCATAAGCACAATAGTACTTCAGTATTCATGATGACTTAAACCATAAAATCCAAGCAGCAAATAAAATTCTGTCGAATCAACAAGTGAAACTGGATGATATTTCCTGCAGATATTTTGATTTTGGTCGCTATTTTGAATATACCGAAAAAATTGAGGATGTGTAGAATAAAATTAACTCCATAAATAGTGATATCAAAAACATAATACATAAATTTGACGAACTTGCTTCCGAAATTAATAAAACATCTTCTCATCTTAATAACAGCATAGTTTCTTTACATAATGATATGTCTTTACATGCTGAACTAATGGCCAACAATTCTCATAATTGGGCAACACAAACTAGCATCGTCGTTGATATCCCAGTTTTGGCTGCCTTAGTACCACAAATCAATATTACTGAAACTAATATTCCAGCACCAGAAGCGAATACACAGATTGATAAATTTGGAACATTATGGTCCAAATCTGACTTGGAAACTAGTCTTTTAAGAATTGGTAAATATACTTTACTTGACACAGTCTGTAAGAATAAATCAAGCAGCCAGATTATATCTATTTATTTTGTAGTGAAGGGCCTCACAGATCATGTTACTAAAAGCTTGCTGATTAATTATTTAAAAAATGAACTCCATGTTAAAGTAATCTCATGTTCCGGCATTAAACCTAGAGCTAAAAAACTAAAAAAAAAAACAATTTGTACCAGCTCATAAAACTACGAATACCCAGCAAATATGCATGGCTTTTTCAACATCCTGAAGGGCGTTTTATACTTGGTAATCTACAGTTCACACCACGGGTAAAAAATTGGTAACTAATAATAATAAAAACATTAAATATTTACCTAACGCTATTTCTAAGGCAATTACTACTAATAATATTGTAAAAAAGCTAAACCCCAAATTAACGCCTTCACAAAATCATACCAACTTTAATAACAAAAAAAAATCATCAATTAATTGCTTGATTGCCAACAGACCTCATTTTTTCCTTGATATCACTGATGATATTCCTGGTATAGAAACTATAAATTTTACACAAGGTGAAACATTACACGACCCGGAAAACACATCAAACGCCTCACATATTAGTACCAGCAGTTCTTTTCTGTATCCTCTTTTCCCCCTAAAATAAAACTGACGGTAAATTCTGCTAACAACCGACGCCTATTTTTGGCTTATATCCACAAACAACCACAAGACGTTTGTGTGGACGGTAGAACTAAGACTAACATATTGGTCTGCATTCAAAAAGAAGGTTTGCCTACTGATTTAAATGCACTAAAATCATTGTATTCCAAATATCATGAACAATTGGGAATCTCGAGCGTTCAGACTGACCAGGATCTAGCATACTGCACAACTCCAACATGCGCAAAAATTGCGTGAAAATCAGGATAAGCTTTTTCGTGAAGTTAAACACAAGTCAGCAAAAAAGTCATTCTACATCCCTTTCGGGTAAGTCCTTTGTAAATTCAAGTCCTCTCAAAATTCTTTATCATAATTGTGGTGGCATTAGAGGCAAAATAAAAAACGCATTTATTGATGCCAACTCGAGCCCATGCGACGTCATAATTATTACCAAAACTTAACTTAACAATTCTTACAATAATGAAGAAATTCTTAATAGTGATTGGACAATATATAGACATGATAGAGATTATAATTCTTCTGGTCTATCAAGGGGTGGTAGAGTTATGATTGCTGTAAGAAATACAATGTCCCACTATATTATATCTACAGTTCAATCGCGTCACTTTGAACATAAATTCATTAATATACTTATATAGTTATAAATTGGTGCAGTATATATTCCTCCTGTTGTATAAAATACAAGTCACCCTGTCGTTTAATTGTTTGTCCCAAACACGCGCTTAATTATTTGATAATAAATAATTAATAAAATCAAAAAATTATAACTGCAACGGAAACAGACTTGCTTAATTAGCACTTTTGCTAATTAAGCAAAGTCTAATGCACAGGTAATTGAACCACGGTAATGAGACCTTGATATTTATTCGTGAGAATAAAAATCAAGGTTACGTTTTGCCAACATGGGTTGACTTGAATTTTAAAAAGTTGATAAACAGAGTTGAGTTGATCGTAAATCGTGCTAGAGTTAAGGGGTTTTTTTTGGTTATATATTTATGATAAAATATATAAATATATTTATGACTAAATAAATAAATGTTAGATGTATAATTAAAGTAAAAATATAATTAATTATAATTAAATAAGGTTAATTAAAGAAAAACGATTTGAAGTGTTGCTTATTTATTTAAATTGAGAAGAAGTTTTTGATGTTAAAAGAAGATAACATCACATATGGCGCAGCCGGTAAACCGAAAATTACGCTTTTCGGTACGAATATTAAATTTTTTTAATCAAATTTGAACTATTATTGAAAAAAAATAATAAGGGAATTTATTCGGTAAATAATTAAAATAGACATTTACATAAATTTAAAAGAGAAAAGTTTATTTTACCGTCGGGAAAACAAAATAAGAAAGTGCTTTTTGTATTTGGTGAAATTTTACGAATAGTATGAAATACTATGAAGTCTGGTGATGGGTTGGATGGTCAAAAAAAAAAGTTCGCTCAAAATTTTTTTCTAGGCGTTTCCGAGGTCGGGGAGTCCGAAAATGCAAAAAAAAAAGTGTCCGGGGAACGCGTACGCGTACGCTTTTTATGTGCGCAGCAACATTTCCTAGAACCGCTTGTCCGATTTTAATGAAATTTGGCACACAGGCTCTAACATACTTCGCGCAGGTGCCGGTACAAGATGAGATCGATCCTTTTAGTGGGACCATGTTAGATTTCCCCATTTATGTGGCAACCTACGTGTTTTTGTTCTACGGGAAAATGTAAAAAAAAATTTCATGACTCAGATTTGGATGAAATTTAAAACATAGGTTGGTATCATGATTGTCCACAAGCCTACCAAGATACAGGTCTGTAACTTCAGGGGGTCCATGGTAAAATTTCCGATTAAAATTTCGTATACTCTAGAGCATATAGTAATTTTTATCTAATTAGCATAAATTTTGGTACATATGATAGTTTCCGTATGTACTTGGTGTCTGTAAAATTTGAAGTCAATACTTCAGTGGGTCCATGTAAAAATCCGTAATTACTTTTCATAAGTTCAACTATCTATATCTACAGTACCTTTCACCTAATTTCAATGATATTGAACACACAGTTTCATTTAGTTATCTATTTGATACTCCACAAATTTGTAGTTGGTAGGTACAGTACGTTCATGGGAAACTAATATATGAGCAACTTAGTTTCCGAAGAATATTTTCTTTATGCTCTACAGCTTGTAATTATTATCCGATTTCAATGAAATTTGGTACACAGGTTGAGTTCATGTGTCCTACAGCATATAGTAATTGTTAACCGATTTCAAAGATATGTTATATATAGGCTAATTTTGTGATCTAGTTGGCTCTCCTGAAATTTGGAGACCTTCAGGGGGTTCCTAGAAAACAGTTTTAGTTTCCGAATTTTATATAATTACGTGTTTTATAGCATGTAATTATTATCTGATTTTAATGAAATTTGGTACA
>CAWUCQ010000025.1:0-29831 GCA_963920725.1 Rhamphomyia laevipes
CTCAAAACTGATTCTGTCCTTTTTTTATTACATTTTTTACACGTTTTGACTAAAACGTAAACGATTATATTCAATATCAATACCAATAATGTTAATCATTTTGTCATGCCATAACTTGTTCCAAATAATTTGTTAAAATCCCACGGTTCATAATCTTCTCTTCCTTTTGCAGTTATTTATTAGTGCTGATTTTATATAATCTGCCCCTAGTTCCCTTGAAATCGTATTATTTATTACATTACTTGCTCCTTTTATCTTTACAGGTATGTCCACAATTTTTTCCGTACGTGCAGGTATGATAATTTGTGATAATTTTGGGTATTTCCTATGTTTTTGTTGTTCACTTTTCCAAGCTTTGTTCATTATCTCCCTTAATGTTATTATGATTATTCAAAATCTTGATATCTTCTATTGTTGCCCTTAATTCCATATTACTTTCGACCTTACTACCGATTTTCTTATTATAATTTATCTCTCTAATAATTTCTTTATCCTTACTTTTATTTTCAATATTGTTTTCATCAATATTCGACTTAACTTTATTATCAACGTTATTATTATTATTCTTTATATTTTCATTTTCAATTCTACTAAACTCAACTTCGACATTAATATTATTACTTTTCTTTATATTCTCATTTTCAATTTTATTACTTGTGAAATCTTTCATGCAACCGTAACTTTTTCTCATTTCTTTCTCACCAATTAAATCTTTGGTATCAAAATCTGCTGAATAATCATTATTTATAGGAATTGAAAATTCATTTTTATTATTAGATGTTATTGGAAATTGTAGAACCCTTCCTGGTCCTAGAACATTGCAATTTTCCGCTAGGAAATCATTACCCAAAATTCCATCTGCTGGTAACGAACAATTATCACCCACAACTTGGAATTCGCATCGAAATTTCTCTGGTGTTAAAAAATTACCAATACACTTCCCTAAAGTTTCACTGCTGTTGTGAACAGTTTTTATTGTTGTTTTTTGCTCTGCACAAATCTTTGTTTTTTGACTAATTCTTTCTCTCTTTAATAGGCTTACTTGAGCTCCAGTATCAATTAATAATGTGACCTTATTGTTGTTGGCTATGTCCAACGGCATGGTCACCAAAGGTTCATACTGGTGATTTTTCGCCAGTACACCCACGTCCTTAAAACTACGGGATGAAAATTGGGTTTTTAATTCATCCCTTGCCCGTTTCCCTGCTTAGCCTGATATTGCTGTCGAGCTGGACACATAAGCTTGGTATGTCCATCCCTAAGACACCATTCACAGTTTACTAGTACTGTGCCAATCCCTACGGCATTTATTTGTGGCGCTGATGTATTTATTGCTGAACGATTTTTGAAAGGACAATTTATTGCTATATGTCCTGTATTTTTACAAGAAAAACATTCCGTTCGTTGCCAATTGGTTTCTCGCTGTGGTGCTAGTGGACGAATCGAATTTTGATTTCGTTGTGCACGGCAATCCTTACTTATGTGTCCACCCTGACCACAATTAAAACATGTTAATCTTAAGTTTGTTCTACCATTATTATTAAAACTACCATTATTATTATTGAAACCCCTATTATTGTTATTATAATTATTATTAATATTCCTATTACTATTATTATTAAACAAATTCCTATTACCATAATTATTATTATTCCTAATGAGATTTCTATTACTATAATTATTATTATTACTATTAAAATTACTATTACTAAAAATCCTATCTCTGTCATTGTTGTTTTGGTTATGTCTGTCTGAAAATTTTGTTTGCAAATTTTTTTTTTTTTTTTTTTTTTTTCATTTTTTTCTTTATTTTCAATAAAAACCAAATACATAATTTTTACAGAAAATAGATAGGAACATTCTGTGTAATACAATGTCGAATGTAACTAAATTTAAATTAACATAATAAAGTTGTTGATGGGGAAATCAAATATTATAATTAAATTCAAATTAAAGTTAATTTTAAGTTAAAGATAGATAAAAAAGAAAAAAAACAAAAAATTTATTAGGATTAACAAAATCAAAATAAAATCAAAAGCAAAGTCTAACAAAATTACAATATAAATTTAAAAAACAACTTATTGATATAAAAGAGAAACTCTATTCAAAAATATTTTTTACTAGAAGAAACTATACAAGAACATCCAAATACATCAAATTACAGGTCTTAGTAAATTTTCAATTTCAGAGTGATAAAACTCTAATAACCACAATTTAACATATTTTAAAAATTTCGATTTTACTCGTTCACACCGGTACAAAATTGGTAGCTTATTAAATAGACGAGGTGCAATAACATTATAAAACTGACAATAGTGCATTTTCCGAAATATGGGGACCATCACAAGATTTCTGGTATTTACTCTTAAGTTATGAGTTACACTAATTCTAGGTTCATCATAACCGGAACGTAAAAAAAACAATTTTAAACATTTAAAATAATATAGATGTCTTAATGGAAGAACTCCCAGCATTTTAAAAAGGTCAAAACTATGTGTTAAACGACTACACTTCATTACTACCCTAATGGCATGTTTTTGTTTAATTAACAATGGTTCAATTTTATTAAAATTAGTACCACCCCAGCAGCTAATACCATATTGTAGCTTAGAATTGAAAAGACCATAATACACAAGCATTGATAATCGTAAAGAGCAGTATAAGCTCAGATGATATAACTGTCTAACCACTTGATTAAAATATTTTTGAAGGTACGTTGTATGATCTTTCCAATTTAATTTGCTGTCTAAAAATAAACCTAAATACTTAAAGCTATCAACAATCGCAATTGCAAAACAGTTAGGTGCGCAATTCACAAACTCAGCATAGGTTTGTTCTTGCGAACAACATTTATGTAGTGGTAACTTAGGACAGCAAGGAGAATGATACCAAAGCGACACACTTTTATACATGTGACATAAGACATTAAAAAACATGAATTTAGTTTTATCGCTTATAACTAATTTATGAAGCTGAAACCAGCGTCTAAGAATATTTAAATCATGATTAACGTTAACAATAGTGTCAAAACAATTGTGATAAGAATAAGATAGAGCTGTATCATCAGCAAAAGCTGTTAATTTGCCAATAAAACATTGAATAAACAACGAATTGACATAAATTAAAAATAAAATAGGACCTAAAACGGAACCTTGTGGAACACCAATATTCTGAAACAAAAAGGAGCTGAACATATTTTTAATTTTTACTTTATGCTTACGGTTTCTTAAATATGACGCAAACCAATCATAAATAAAGCCTCTAAATCCAGCTTTATGCAGTTTACTCAACAACAAACTATGATCTACCATGTCAAAGGCTTTCGTGATGTCGATAAATAACGCAGATGGAAGTTTGGAATCATTTATCGAATTATAGATTTCAGTACATAGTTTTAAAAGTGCATCTTCAGTCGATTTACCACTTCTGAAACCAAATTGAAAGTTACTGAAGAAATCATTTTTATTTAAAAAAGACAAAATTCTGGTTTTCATGCCTTTTTCAAAATTTTTTGAAAAAACAGATAAAAGTGAAATAGGTCTGTAGTTATTTAAAGATGTGCTGTCACTTTTCTTATGTAGTGGTATTACTATAGCAGTTTTAAGATCATCAGGAAATATTCCTGTCTGTACACTAAAATTGAAAATATAAGTCAATACATCAGCAATATAAAATGAGATTTTTTTAGCTGTATTACTTGATATATCATCACAAGAAGTAGAATTAGAAGATTTTAGCGAAATAATTAATTTGTGAATTTCCGCACTGTTAAAATTATCAAAGAAAAAACTACTTGGATTAATAGGTTCACTCTTAATAAAATTTTCACAATGACAAGAAGCTAAACCATTACTAACAGCAATATTATTATTATTATCATTATTATTATAATTACTATTTAATAGTGTACTACTTATTTTAGAAAAATAGTTATTAAATAAGTTAGCGACTTCCGCAGGATTAGAAACTATACCATTACTGTTAAGTAGCACAATATCACTATTCGGTGCATTTTTATTGAGAATTTCGTTAACTACTTGCCATTCTTTTTTCGGATTACCCGAATTTTTTGTTAACTTACTACTATAATAATTATCACGACATTTTTCAATTTCAACTTTTAAATTACGACATATTTTGTTATAGTAAACTTTCAATCTAGAATCAGAAGGATATTTACGAACACGAATACTGATTAAATTTTTTTTTTTTATTTTATTTAACAATGACAAGGTCATCCAGGGTTTAAGCCTTTTAAATTTGTTGGTATTTTGATTAGTGCTATGACTGCAATTCGAAAAATGCCTATTTAACTTATTTATAAAAAAACTAAAAGCTGTTGAAGGATCAGGAGCTGAATAAACTTCATCCCAGAACTCCAAAATTAAAACAGATTTTAATGCTTCAAAATCAATGGTTTTGGTTGTATTATTTACAAAAAAATCTTGCCTACTTACTTTATGATTTAGCTGAATAGTAGTTAAACAATGATCAGTTATATTGAGATCAAAAATACCAGTTTTGCAATTAATATGATTGTTTCGATGGAGCCTTAGATATATATGATCTAGACAGGAACTTGAGGAAGGGGTAATACGTGTAGGACTAGAGACAAGTGATTCTAAACCAAACGAAGATAAACAAGAAATAAAATTATCTACCTCTGGCGAGTTAGACAAAATATTAACATTAAAGTCACCTAAAATAATTAAATTTCTACAGTTTAAGGTTTCTAATAAAGCTGAAAATTCATCCAAAAAGGCACGCACACTATATTTGTGTAATCTATATACACAAATGAAACAAAATCTAGCACCAGAAATTGTGCAATAAACCCCAATAACATCAGCAGTATTTAAGTTACTTTGGAAAATTTCGCACTTAAAGTCACTTCTAAAAAATACGGCAACCCCACCAGATGAATAAGCATTATTACATGTAGCTTCAAAATTATAATTTGGTATTTTAAAATCTGAAATTTCGGATTCATAAATCCAAATTTCTGATAAAAATATAATATCCGGTAAATGATCAAGAGAAGATAGATGTGAGTAAAAAGTATCAAAATTTTTTCTAATACTACGAATATTTTGATGTATAATTGAGAAACCAGAAGATAATTCAGTATTTGGATGATCTATGCATAAACAATTTAAATTATAATTATGAATAAAAGAAGAATTATTAATATTTAGATTACAATGAGGATTAACAAATGTATTATTACTATTAGACATTAAAATTATTAATTTTAATTATAAAAAAAAATATTAAATTTTTGAAAGATCCTCAAGACATTTAATTTTTAATACATTATCTCCCTCTTTTATTCTAACAAGTATAGTTGAATTTCGAACCCAAACATATTTACATTTGTTATTTAATTTCAGCTGTTTTGCCTTTTGAAGAAGTTGACGGGAATGAGCAGTCAGACTGTCATTTACGTAAATAATATTGGATTTGGATGAGTGTACACCAAATATACTGGTATTTAAAGTAATTTTCTCAGAGCGCATTCTTTCCATGATTTTTTGTTTAGTGCCGATAGATGAAAAATTAACACAAACGACATTAACAGCTGAGTTTTTGTTATCATTCTTTTTATTCTTTTTATTATTTATTTTCTTGACAAAACAAGTATCTATTACGTCAGCGTTAATTTTTTCTCCTATACCTTCAGAAATTAACTGTATTACTTTCTCTTTAGCATTATCGGTATCAGAAAGTGTAGGCATATTAACAATATCAATACTGTTCTGTAATTGTTTTTGCTCCAAAATATTTATTCTAGAATCTAGAGCATCAATTTTTTTAGAGAAGATAACATTTTGCTCGGAAAGAGCAGCATTTTGTTCTTCCAATAAATGAATTTTATTGAGAGCGTCGCTATTAATCTGTTTAAGTTTAACAATCTCACCATATACGTCATCTATTGAAAATTTACCTTGCTGTAATTCTCCCAGTGTGGATGACGTATTATCAACAACATTTACACGATCATTACCCTTTGGAGATGAAGCTGAAGTTGTTGAACTGGAAGAGCCAGAGCTCGGTGACGAAACATCCGTAGATTTGTTTATTAAAATAGAATTTCTCCTAGAATTAATGCATTTATCGCATTTATATTGTTGTTTTGATTTATCAAAATAATCTAGTTCAGCTTTAGAAATATTCGCGCACTTTGTGTGATAATAAGAGTTACAGTTACCGCACAAAAATTTTTGCTCATTTCTCTCTACTTTTGAGTTACAAAGATTACACGTCATAATTTATTGTTTTCTTCTCTTTTTTTTGTTTTTTCAACTTTAAAATAATTATTTAGTTTAAATTTAAAAATTAAATTTATTTGTAAAAAAATGTTTTATAAAATTAAACTAAATTTATGTTTGAAATTAGAGCAATTTATTAATTTTACTTTATAAATTTAATTTTAATAATTATTTATTTTAAACAATGTAATAAACTGAATTTGATCCGATTCCATGATTTTGCAAAAGTTCCAATAACAGTTGTGTTTGGTCTGTTTGTCGTCCGCGCTCTATACTATTTTTTGTTGGTTTTAATAATTCAAGTGATTCTCTAGCAAATCTACTAGATTTCACTATAGTTAAACCGAAATCCGTACAATTCTGAGTCAATATATATTGTTTAACCGTTTCGGACTGTAATCCCCTAATAAAAGTTTTACGTGCTGTGTCTTCTGCGTCCTCTATAATGCCTTCAAAACTGGTTGGGAATTTATACCTAGCTGCAGATTTGAAACACCCTAACTTCCTTTCAACTCGGTCTCCAAATTGTTCAACCGATTCATCAGGAATTTGGACACATTCCTCAATTTCCCTTCGAAGTTGTGTCAAATCTTTATAAGGGATAAAAGCATCTTCAAGTATGCATTTGAATTGCTTGAAATTGTGCACTGTCCGTTCTTGAAAAATATCAGCGGCTTTTCCTTTTAGCTTACCCCTAATCAATTGATTTAAAACCGAATGTTTGTCCTGATCGTTCGTTCTATAATATGCTTCGTGAGCTAATGATACGAAATTCTGCAAATCCAGAATTAACCTATCACCCTCACCAGAAAATGTCGGAACTCCCTGAAAAAAAATCTTATAGGTCCGTTCCAATGGCATTGTCATGTCTTGGACATTACAAGATTATCCTAAATCGTAAGTGTTATCTACATTTAATATGTTAGATCGCTGACTGAACCCAGATTCACGATTCCTGAAAATGTCCTGTTGGTCTGTTCCGTTTTTTGTACGTGGTATTGCTCCTTGTGATTTATTTGGGTCCATTGCGATGTTTTGTGGTAAGCTTTCTTTTTTCTGTAAGTCTTCGTCAATCGTAGCGTAATGGTCTTCCGGTACTTCTTCTATTAAATCGTCTTCTGGTTTTTGTTCTATACCGCCAACCGCTCCTTCCAGTTCCAATTCACTACTTGAATCTGAATGGTTGGTCGCGAAAGTCACCGATCGTCTAGGTCTGTTTTTGTTTGTTGATGTTGTTCGAGGAGTAGATTCTAATAAAGAATTTGCTCCAAACGTAATGTTCGTTACCGAAAAATTCTCGTAATTTTGTAACCAGGTTGAAAATAATGAATCCTTTTCTTGAATTTTACCCTGTTTGCGAGTTACAGGTGCCATAGAATTTCCATGAAAACAAAAAAAACTACTTTGAGATAATCCAGAAAGAAAACACTGTGAGAAAAACTAAAACCTAATAAATTTAAAATAACTAATAGACTAAATCGAACTCTAATAGCAACCACTGAACAATTTTCTACAACACTATAGTATATCAACCTAAACCTTATCAAAAAAAAATCCTTTATACAAATATATAACTATAAAATATTATCGAATTATTATCCAAATATATGACAAAAATTTATATAAAAATAATTTAATTGTTCTTTATTTTAAAATTGTTAAAAACAAAACATTTTTGCGTTATTTTACCACAATTAAAAATATTAAATTATATAAAAAAAATCAAGACAAAAACGTTTAAAAAAAATGTACTACCAAACTAATCAATGACAAAAAAATAAAAATTACCGCCTAAAATTATGCAAAAAAAAAAAAAAATATACATTAAAATTATTACAAAAAAAAACATGAAGATTATAACCTTAACGCCTAAAATTATGCTATTACAAAAAATCAACCTACTATTAAAAATTATTACAAAATCAAAACCATTTTTATTTAAAATTAATTATATATTACAATTGAAACAAAAAAAAACTTGAACCTAATACAAAAAAATTAATCTAAAATAAAAACAAATTGTCACACACGACCCCTTTCTCATTGCATATTTAAACGGTCTGCTTTAAAACTTGGCATTTCCTTGTTTCTGCTTTCTTAATTTTATTTCTCGTCGCTGCTGTCTTTTTAAATCCCTTAGCTGTTGTTTGAACAAACGCTCTTGTTCTCTCGTACACTCCAACTTTAATATTCGATGTAAATTCTTAATTTCATCTCTCCTTCTTGCTGCTTCTCCACCTTTTTTTGTTAGTTTTTGCTCCCCTGTTTTAATTTTAATTGCTTCTGTTTTTTCCTGTTGACGACTCCTATATTTATCAATTGAAATTGGTTTGGGT
Source organism: Rhamphomyia laevipes (assembly GCA_963920725.1). NCBI lineage: Eukaryota > Metazoa > Arthropoda > Insecta > Diptera > Empididae > Rhamphomyia > Rhamphomyia laevipes. The sequence goes on from CAWUCQ010000025.1 coordinate 8,606, forward strand.
CCAACTTGAGGATCTTCCTTTATTAATTCTGCTACTGATTTCGATGACATTTACTAAATCTTTGTTTTTTACTAATTTCAAGTAGTAAAGCAAAGTGAATTGCTTTTTTACCACCTCAGGCAAAAGCCTGTAGAGGTTCTGAAATTTAACTTAAAAATAAAAGACGTTTACCCCCTGGTTCTTTTGCTGGAACGTAGTACAACACTGCACCAAAATGTTGTTTGAATGTAGACTTAATTCAGCAACTGGTCACGGCACCAATGTTGTTATCCTGGTCACGGCACCAATGTTGTTATCCTACTTCTGATGTCTTACCTCTGTTTGTTTTTATTATCTATGGCCTGATCGTCTTCTTTTTAAATTAATACTACTGATCGTTTTCTTTTTAAATTACTACTTTTATTTATCTTTTATTCTTTCCTACAATCTACTAATTAAATTAGTCTACTAATAAGTATATGAATAACTTATTGAATCTGATTGTGTTAGGGTCAGAATTGAAAGACAATTGAATATAAAATTTCCACGACTTATATAGTGCTAAATTGCCCTTTCAGCAAATCAATTGTTATTAAATGTTAATTAATTAGTAATATAAATTATTATTACAGCATTGTGTAATCAGACTTTACCACTGTTTCAGTTGCCAATTCAATAATGCTGAACTAGCATTTTGATATTACTAAATGCTCCACAAAACAATATAAACAAAGAAAAGGTTATTCACATATGCATTAAAATATATGCATTATAATATAAATAAATTATGAATGTATTTTCTGTTCATTAACCTTTTCTTTGCTTTATTTATTATTTTGTTGTTATCGCATTAAATATTATTGTTTACATTTTGACTTATATGTGTCACATATAAGTTAAGGTATTTGCTGATGCGCCTTTTTCGATTTTATTTGAAGGTCGCATTTACTATAACAGAAATGTAAACAATAATATCAGAGCTGGAAACAATGATAAAACGCATTACACAACACCTCCCTTTTCCGCGATAAAAATTATATATAATTTTTAAAAATTTGATATTCAATTCTCTTTCAATTTTTTACAATAATATTAATAGATTTATAATAGTTAAATTAATGCCAAACAGAAAACCTTAAAATTTAATAAAACCTTACAATATATAATTAAAAACTTAAATAAATATTTATTAATAAATTCCCTTAATATAAAATGTAATATATATTTTCAAAACAATTATTTTTTTAAAAATAAAAAAAATTAAATAAACATTTATTAATAAATTTCCTTAATGCAAATATGTAATTTTTTTTTTTCTTTTTTTTTATTATTATAATATATCATATAATCATAAATATTAAAAATTAATTTTCAAATAATTTCTATTTATAAAATACATTTAAATTTTTTTTATTATTTACTTTATTATATTTTATAACTTTATCTGATAATTAAAAAAAACTTATAATTTTATTGTCATTGATAGGTTTTTATTCGCTTTTATTTTTGTTAAAAACAATTAATTATTAGATTTTACTTTTAACCAATTTAAAATTAAACGAATTCTATGTTTCTACTATTATACTATATTCTACTATTACCTTCCTTTTCCAAATAAAACTATACTAACAATTAATACAAATAATTAATTCAAAACAAACCTTTATTCTAACTTTGTATCATCTATTGTAGAAATGTGCTAAACCTAATGTTAAAATTTACAATTTGTATATGATAAAAATGTGCCAAAATTTTTAACTAGTGTTCAAATTAACTATTAAACTATTAATTATAAAACTTAAAACAGATAATCCATATACTATATTTCATTTTCTCAATTTCTCGGAACGATAGCATATTGGTGTCATGTCACGTATTTATCAGAGTAACAAGAATATAATTGCCGAGTTTTGTGATTTTTCAGAATTGGTAGACTTGGTGCATTACCATGTGGTGGCTTAAAATGTTTATTCTATTAGTGTTGTTAATTGTAATTTCGTTTAAATTGTTTAACTCTTGTTTTATGTGTTTTTGGGGTTTGAATATTAATGGTTTTAGTTTGGATATTAGTTGTATTAGCTTTAGGGTTTTGACTGTTAATAGTATTAGTTTTTGAAATCTGCGTATTAGTGTGTTTAGTTTTTGTATGTATTGTTTCTGTTGTTATTTGAGGTAATGCTATTTGTAACTTTCGTCGATCTCCACTCAAAACTGATTCTGTCCTTTTTTTATTACATTTTTTACACGTTTTGACTAAAACGTAAACGATTATATTCAATATCAATACCAATAATGTTAATCATTTTGTCATGCCATAACTTGTTCCAAATAATTTGTTAAAATCCCAAGGTTCATAATCTTCTCTTCCTTTTGCAGTTATTTATTAGTGCTGATTTTATATAATCTGCCCCTAGTTCCCTTGAAATCGTATTATTTATTACATTACTTGCTCCTTTTATCTTTACAGGTATGTCCACAATTTTTTCCGTACGTGCAGGTATGATAATTTGTGATAATTTTGGGTATTTCCTATGTTTTTGTTGTTCATTTTCCAAGCTTTGTTCATTATCTCCCTTAATGTTATTATGATTATTCAAAATCTTGATATCTTCTATTGTTGCCCTTAATTCCATATTACTTTCGACCTTACTACCGATTTTCTTATTATAATTTATCTCTCTAATAATTTCTTTATCCTTACTTTTATTTTCAATATTGTTTTCATCAATATTCGACTTAACTTTATTATCAACGTTATTATTATTATTCTTTATATTTTCATTTTCAATTCTACTAAACTCAACTTCGACATTAATATTATTACTTTTCTTTATATTCTCATTTTCAATTTTATTACTTGTGAAATCTTTCATGCAACCGTAACTTTTTCTCATTTCTTTCTCACCAATTAAATCTTTGGTATCAAAATCTGCTGAATAATCATTATTTATAGGAATTGAAAATTCATTTTTATTATTAGATGTTATTGGAAATTGTAGAACCCTTCCTGGTCCTAGAACATTGCAATTTTCCGCTAGGAAATCATTACCCAAAATTCCATCTGCTGGTAACGAACAATTATCACCCACAACTTGGAATTCGCATCGAAATTTCTCTGGTGTTAAAAAATTACCAATACACTTCCCTAAAGTTTCACTGCTGTTGTGAACAGTTTTTATTGTTGTTTTTTGCTCTGCACAAATCTTTGTTTTTTGACTAATTCTTTCTCTCTTTAATAGGCTTACTTGAGCTCCAGTATCAATTAATAATGTGACCTTATTGTTGTTGGCTATGTCCAACGGCATGGTCACCAAAGGTTCATACTGGTGATTTTTCGCCAGTACACCCACGTCCTTAAAACTACGGGATGAAAATTGGGTTTTTAATTCATCCCTTGCCCGTTTCCCTGCTTAGCCTGATATTGCTGTCGAGCTGGACACATAAGCTTGGTATGTCCATCCCTAAGACACCATTCACAGTTTACTAGTACTGTGCCAATCCCTACGGCATTTATTTGTGGCGCTGATGTATTTATTGCTGAACGATTTTTGAAAGGACAATAGTAGTAAGAAGACACCCTTAGAACAAAAATACATTACGTCCGATAGGGACAAAATATAACGACAGTGGCAAGGTTTTTGACAAAAAATTGTATGAACATGATAGGTCGTTGTTTGATATATGAAATAGTATAAGTTAGAAGAATCAAAGATAAAACGAATGTAAAAAAAAGCCACTTTGCGTAAAAAATAAGCCACTTTGTTGATGTAGGTAGCATGATAGTAAATATGCAAGTAGCAAGATAGTAAATATACTGCGATGTCGGTAGTATGTATGAAGGGAAAAGAATTGTGTGTATTTTACGTTTGTCTCTGTCGCTGAGAGAGCTTTGTGTGCGTATTTGAGTTTTGTGTAAATAAGTTAGTACCATGCGCATTTTTGTTTACATTCTCGCGCGAATATGAAGAAAAGTAAAAAAGCAACTATACCAGGTAAAAAATAGAACTGCATATTGTGTATATATTCCAGTTTTTGAAACTAAAAACAGATTATGCAATTTATTTATTATTCAATATATATAATAAAAAAAGTCGCAAGCAGTTCTTCTTCTTCACTTACGCAGATTTGCGTTGTGCATATGCATATACTGTTTTTTGCTTACATAAAATAAAAAATGAGAAGTGTTTCGAAAAAAATGTACTTTATTTACTCAACATAAATATAATTGTTATGATGTTAAAAAAAAGCCCTGTAATAGACATGATATAATAAAGAAATTTTATATTTTTAGAATATTTGCATAATATGCGAGCAGGTTCTTCACTTTCGCTGTTTTTTTGTGGCAGGTTCTTCTTCCTCTTCACTTTCGTCGAGAAGTGCGACGTCTTCTCCATCTTCCTCCTTGATTTTGAAATCGAACACTGGTGTTCTATATTCGTTGTCTTCTCGTTTTAGTAAAACCATCACCAAATTTTTTGGCACATCGGTGTCTTTATAATTTTTTAGCGCTTTGCTGATACGATCTGGAAAAAAATATTGGTTGCTTTCCAGATCAGCAACCAATTTTTTACCGTATTTTGTTTTCACTGTTTTTATCCTTATAATTGGGTATTCCTTCCCAATTATTAGCTCGTCTGTTCTAAGCGTCGGTTTGAATAGTGTTGGTCCTGCAACTAATTTCAATGTCTGGATAAAATTCTGAAAAATATGAAAAATTAAAAAATTTGATTTTTTAAATAAAAATATATTTTAAAAAAAAAATGTATGTCTTACCATTTTGATATTCCAATAAATAATGTTAAAATACAAGACAATTTTTATCCTTTTATATACATACCATAACTAAACTAGAATGTTGCAAAATAGTTATCTCTAGTATATGAAATGAAGAATTATCAATTTTTAATTAATTTTTATCCTTTTATATATGTAATTTGTATATATTCTTGTTATATTTATAAATTGTCGTTTTTTAAAAAAAACTATGTTATAATTTTTTTAATAGTATGTTTACTTTAATTTCACAAGAATAAGGAATAATTCTAAGATTCTTAACACGAAAAATAATAAATAACTTGTCATATAGTTTGCAATTTAATAATATGTTAACATTTTTAATATAAAAAAATCTACCATAACTAAATTACAAAGTTGCAAAATAGTTATCTCTAGTATATGAAATGAAATGAAGAATTATAAATTTTTAATTTAATAATATGCTCAGTATTACATACCGCAATCTCATTTAAAATAAATGCAATCGGTATAAAAAAAAATCAAAAAACATTCATTTACCATTAAACTCTGCGTTAAAAAGATAGATAACGTTAAAGGTATCTAACATTTTAACCTTGTAATTATGTCAGATTATCATGATGAGGATGCTAGTGACGGTAATTTAACAGAACGTTCTCGATTTTACGTAAACCAAGTACTAAAACTACAATATTTTTAATTATATATTTATTGACCTCATGGTCTGGCTACTTTTTATATCACAAAAACATTATATAGATTTTTAGAAAAAATTCGTTATATAAAGGAGATTTTATTACGGAGATTTTTTAAACGTTGGTCATAATATAAGAAAGAAAGACCTCAGTGATCATCAAAAAAAAAAAAATACCGCAATCTCATAAAACTTGTGTAATTCCTGACTATCATGGATAATGTAAGTAAAACTTTATTGTTTTAATTAAAAGCGTTAGACAAAAAATTTTTTTTTTTATAGAATATGGCGTTGGTATTTAACGAGTTTGCAAAGCAGCTTAGCTCAACAATTATGAACTTCACAACAAATTTTGTACAACAATTCAACAACAATCAGCAGATAAACCAAACACCAACGATTCAAAACATCCAAACAGGTCAAGGACAACCAATTCAAACCACATCTTTAGGAACATCCAGCAGCAGTGCCGTAACAACAAAACAGTATGTTAGTTTAATTAGTAAATTAGAAGGTTTTAGCAATAAGTTTAAAGTTACAAGCAGGGATTTTATATTTAAATTATTAGACTATAACGAAGACTTTGACACTATTATAGATTGGTTAGACGTGTGTTTTAAAAATATTTTAGATATAATTAAAGCAGAATGTGCATTAAACAGTTTGATAGGTATTAAAATTTCGATACCTTCAATTGAAAACACACGTCCTATAGGTATACCATTTAAGAAACTTTCGGAAATAACTGCAAGTACCATAACTGATTTGCTTTCGGCAGTTTTACAGTCAAACGATTCATTTTTATCAACAGATTTGATAGAAATTAGTGCCAAAATTATAAATGTTCCTACAGGAACAGGTCGTGTTTGCGTTTCGACTTTAACAGAAACGGAGATACTAAAAAGAAAAACGTGTATAATAAATATTGGGGAGAGTACAAAAACACATTGCTTGCCCCAAGCTCTTGTAATAGGTAAATATCTTGCTGATAATAACACTATCAGTTTCCCAATCAAAGGTGTAAAAACATCAAAATATTTATCTTTAGAAGTGCAAAAGCTTGTAAAAAAAGCAAATATAAATGTTGACAAACACCTCGGATGCAATTTAGGTGATATTTATAAAGTACAAAAATTTTGGTATGATTATAATATCACAGTTTTTACGGATAAAACTAATTATAAAACTTGTTATCGTTTCAATGTGAAGGGTACCAAAAATATAAATCTATTTTACTTTGAAAAATTAAAGCATTTTGTTACTCTTAAAAGTGTAAAAGGTTTTTTCGGTAAAAAAAAACAATGCTTATTTTGTAGTGATCTCTATATGGATGCTCATAATTGCAAAGAAATATGTAAATATTGTAAAACATGCCCTCCTTGTAATTTTGTGTCGGCTTTATCTAAGTGTAACGCTTGTAATCGTATATTCCGTGGTGCTCAGTGTTTTGATAATCATATAAAAAATAAATATGGTTATGACACTGTGTGTTCGCAACTCAAAAATTGCGAAAAATGTTTCAAATATTATGATCTTTATAAGCGTAAAGGTCAGGTTCATTGTTGCAATGAAAAAATTTGCGAAGTTTGTCACAAATTAACAGACCAAGAACATCAATGCTTTGTACAAACTTATAATAAAAAAAGACCTACAAAATTTACTTTAATATTTTATGATATTGAATGTACTCAAAATAAAGAAATCGTTTCAAACAGTTTTCAACATGTACCCAACTTATGTGTTGCAAGTCAAGTTTGTCATTATTGCTATTTAGATAATGATGATGATATTAAATGTCAAAATTGCAAACAACGTGTCCATATATTTGAAAATGATACTAAGTCTAATTGTATTGAAAAATTTATTACGTTTTTACTCGGTGTTAATGGTAATTCGTTAAGAAAAGTTTGCTGTATAGCCCATAATTTCAAAAGCTATGACAGCCAATTTATAATCACAGAATTGTTAAAAAGAAATAAGAAAATTGTACCAATCATAGGTGGGTTAAAAATTTTGAAAATTACTTTTAATCGTGATATTACTTTTATAGATTCTTTAAATTTTTTACCAATGGCTTTGTCAAAATTTCCAAAGGCTTTTGGTATTAAAAACATTGCTAAAGGTGACTATCCCCATTATTTTAATACTGACGCCAATTACTCTTATATTGGCGAAATACCCAATATAAGCATGTTTTCGACTGAAAGTTTAAACGCAGAAGCATTAGATAATTTTAAAAAATGGTGGTGGAAATTAAAAAATTCTGGTTATGTTTTTAATAACCGAGAAGAATTAATAAAATATTGTAAAATGGATGTCAAATTGCTTCAGCAAGGATGTCTAAAATTTATGGACGATTTTGTATCTCTTCTTGATGTTAACCCTTTTTTAGAGAGTTTTACTATTGCTCAAGCAGTAATGCTTGTGTATAGAAAAAAGTTTTTAAAAGCAAATACCTTGGCGGTCGTTCCTGCTAATAATTACAAACGGTATAAGATGCAATCGTTGATAGGTCAAAAATGGTTAGAATATGAAAATGAAAAAGTTAATGGTAAAATTAAATATGAAGTAGTTATAGAAAATTGTGGATTGCAAGTTGATGGGTACAACAAAGATAGTAATACTGTATATGAATTTTTGGGGTGTTTTTATCACGGTTGTCCAACATGCTTTTATGATAGAAAGATTGTGAAACATGGCACTACTTTTGAAGAAAAATATGAAAATTATTTGCTGAGACTTAAATTTTTAAAGGAAAAAAAGTATAATGTAGTTGAAATGTGGGAATGCTCGTTTAGATTATTTTTAAAAAATAATTCTTTCGTAGATATAAAATTAAATCAAAGTCCTTATATTTTATATAATTCCTTGGTACCACGTGATGCTATTTTTGGAGGGCGAACCGAAGTCTTTAAACTTTATCATAAAATAAAACCAGGAGAAAAAATTCGTTATTTAGATTTTACTTCTTTGTATCCTTTTGTTAATAAAACTTGTAAATATCCTATTGGTGTTCCTAAAATTTATAATATCGAGCAATGTAAAAATTTAAAATTAGATATTAGTGAAATTGACGGTATTATTAAATGTTGTATTTTACCTCCTCAAGATTTATTTATACCTGTTTTACCGGTAAAAATAAATAACAAATTAATATTTGCACTCTGTAAAACATGTGCCGAAAGTGAAAATGTTGTACAAAAATGTAATCATACTGACAAGGACAGATGTATAGTAGGAACATGGGCTGCAATAGAAATTAATTTAGCATTAAGTAAGGGTTACACAATTGTAGAATTGTATGAAGTGTGGCATTATGAAACTACAATATATAATCCTATATTAAAAAGTGGAGGTTTGTTTGCAGAATACATGAACACTTTTATAAAGTTAAAACAAGAAGCCAGCGGTTATCCACAAGATTGTAATTCGCTTGAAGAAAAACAAAGGTATATTCAAGAGTTTTTAGACAAAGATGGTGTTTTATTAGATGAAAACAAAATAGAATCAAAACCTTCGTTTCGAAATATAGCTAAATTATGCCTAAATTCCCTTTGGGGAAAATTTATACAGAGAAATATAATGTCGCAAACAAGTGTAATATCTTCAGTTGACGAGTTCAATAAACTGGTTCATTCTCCTGGTGTTGCAATAACCGATTTATATATGGCTGGAGAAGAGCAGGTATGGGTTTCATGGAAATACGCTAATTCCGAATATGTGGAACCTTTAAAACATGTTTCTTTAACTGTCGGTGTATACACAACTGCACATGCCCGCATAAAACTTTATAACGAGCTTTATAAGTTTGGCAAAAATATATTGTACTGTGATACGGATTCTGTTATTTTTATTGAAAAAGAAAATTGTCAATATAAACCAAATACTGGAAACTTTTTAGGAGATTTCACAAATGAATTAAGTGAATACGGTAAAGATACTTATATTACAGAATTTGTCTCTACAGGACCTAAATGTTACTCTTACAGATATTTCAACCCTGTAACAAATAAAACAGGTGAAGTTGCCAAATGTAAAGGAGTGACGGTTAATTTAGCACACCAAAAAATTTTAAACTTTGAAAACCTTAAAAATCTTGTGAACGACCCGTTTGGAGATGGCTTTTATAACATACATACAGCCAAGAAGATCAAAAGAAAAAAACAATTTACTGTGGTAACCGAAAATGAAAATAAAAAGTTTGGTTTTACATTCACAAAACGAGTGTGTTCTTCTGAAGATTTTGAAACTATACCGTATGGGTTTATTGGTAAATAATGTTGTTTTTAAAAAAAAATTATATGTTAAATAGGGTAATTTTGTAATAATAATAAGTAGAAACTTAGCAGTAGAAACTGTATGTATATTATATAATTTTTTTAGAAACTGTATGTATATTATATAATTTTTTTTGTAAAGTTTAATGTAAATAAAAAATACATATAGTCAAAGTGTTTTTTTTACTTTCATACCATTAACCATCAAAACTTCGTTGTACAAACTTCTTAAAATCACTAGAAAATGTCTGAAAAAATTCTATTTATAGATATTCAATTTGTAGTAGGAAATGGACGTCAACATTTTGTTAAAGAAATGGCAATACTTCATCAAGGTTCTCTAGCCCCATCAGTATATTTTTTTAAACCTCCGTATCCTAAAGAAGAACTCAATGATGAAACTAACACCCAAAGCCGTTATATATATGATAATATAAACAATTTACAGTGGTGTGAGGGTTTTATTGCGTATAACGATATCGCAGATATTTTGAAAACCTATTCTCAACATAAAATTTATGTAAAAGGAATGCAGAAAAAAATTTTTTTACGGCAATATTTACAAGCAACAACAGAAATTATAGAACTGGAAAATGATATACCTAAGTTAAATTCTTTAAAGAAATACTATCCTTATTGTGAAATTCATTACAATAAAAACTCAAATTTTAAATGCGCTGTTCAAAATTGTGTTAATATATATATGTACATGTTGCGAAATAATAAAATTGATTATTAAAAAATATTTTTTTATTTTATTTTTAAAAATAGTGTTACAATTAAACATTAAAAGAATCCATTATATTTGCATATAATTTATCTGTACAATATAAAGGTATTTCAAAAAATAATCTTGAATAATTACAGTGGACGTGTGAAAGCTGCATTGGTATGTAATAGTCGTCAAACGTTAATGTAAGTAGATGCTTTTCTTTACATTTAGCCAAATACTTGTTGAAATATTCCTTTACGCTGCAGGCAGCATTGTTGTTGTAACTCATTACAACATTTAAAAATTCAATAATGCTTAAGAATTTATTATATTCGTTTTCAAACATTGTAAAAACTTTATTGTTATTACCATCCAAACTAAAGTTTAAAATATTTTTTGGTGTTGTCTCAATGGCTCTCAACATGTCTACCAAAAATTGAGTACCATCTGGTAAATGTTGTAGTTCTATTTCTTTGAAATAGTTATAAAATTTTTGCCATTCCGTATAAGAAATATACAAAGGAATTTCGTTACAACGATGCAAAATTATTTCAGCGTCAAAATTTGTAACATTAAAACCGATACTAATTTTACAGGTGTGAGCATCGTCTAAGAAGTATGTGTAAGCCAACAATAAATTTTTAGGTATAGATGTTAACTTTTTGCTGCACTTCTTTTTCGCTAAAGGCTTCTTTTTTCCTGCTGAGCTCCGTTTTGCTGGTTTTACTGCAATATTCATATTTAGAATATGGTTTGTTTTCAACTGAGTTTGAAAATAAATTGTAGATCCATTTATACACTCCAATATGTACATAATTGCCTTTTTTGTTTGGAAATTTTCAAACATTTTCTTGTTTTCCTATGTCCAAAAACATGTTTGAACATGTTCAAAATAAGTTTATCGTTTTTTTCATGATGATATTTGTCGAACTGTTTTAAAAAATAGTTCATGCTTTGACCGCTACATCGATACCATAAATAAACGCAACAATAATGACCACATACACTAGAAAATATACTTTGTAATTGACGATTGTTTATAATGTAACATTTTGAAATACGTTTCAAAAAATGTACAAACTCTTTTTGTTGAGGTCGTCGACCATATGAGTCAAAATATTCTATACATCCTGCAGGGGGGGAGTAAATTGCAATCCAGTGAGTGCCAGGTCTTGTTGAAGGATCTGTATTGACAACAATAATTGAAGGTCTTTTTATAAATTTAGGAATTTTATTTACGGCATAAACACCTTGAAAATATTTCTTGGTATATTTGTTTGATTTTAATACATTTGTTATTTCTAAAGTGTCCATTATATTAAATCCAACGATGAAAAATCTAAAATCTTTGTGTTCTCTTCAACGAAATATTTCAAAAAGTCTTTTTTTATTTTTCCATTGATAAATATAATATCAATTTTTTTTAAAAATTGTTGAAGTTCCTTAGTTGTGACATCGTTTAACAAATTACCAAAAGAATAGTTATCTATTTTATCAATATCATTTAAATCGTCTGTTGTAGGGTATTTATATTTAAAGTCTTTATTGAGGATTTTGCACGACTCTTTAATACATGTAACCGTTATACTTTTAACAAAAACTGTATTTTTGTTATCGGAGCAAAAGCTCATATCCACTAAAGCATAATTTTTATAAACCATTTTTAGCTGTTGTTTACTTAAATGTGTATTCGATTATGCATTAAAAAGGTTATGTCCCTCTAATTTATAGGTTTGTGTAAACATTACGATTTTTATCAATTTGCAGACTGCCATCAAACTCCCCATAAACAATGCATGTTACAGTAGAAGTTAAAGCTTTTGCAAATTTTGCCTCAATTCTAACGGTGCCTTGGTTTAATAATCTTTGGCAAGAGTCATTTCCTGATAGATCGGGTGTTAAATCAAAGGCCAGAACGTAATAACCTTTGCTAAACATAGTTTTTGTTATTTGATGTCCTCTGTCTGAATGGTGAATTCCGGTTCCATTAAATAAAGTGTAATATGCTCGTGTATCAATTGGATTTTTTTCAGCAAAATTCATTTCAATAGGTAAATTTGGTATTTGAACACCATTAACGTATACCATAAATTGAGTCATATCGAAATGCTTAAAGTTGAAAGGATTTTTTGAACGCTTTCCTGAAAATGCCTCATTATCTGTCATACAAAATATTATAGAATTTGGTAGTTGACCAATAAAAACGTTGTCAAGGGATATATTTGAACTGTTTGAAGGTACTGTGAAGGTTTTTAGCTCGATACGTTTGTAATGGTATTTTGCATTGGCTTTTTCTAGAACAGTATTATGAGCAAGCAAAATACTAGGATTCACTGTGACATGTCTCATAAATAATGTAGCTTCTAGTATTTTCAAATGACTTTCATCACTATCGTCACAAAACATGTAAAAGTCTGGTTTTTCTAATGTTAGCAAAATTCGTATATCCACATTATTTATTAATAGTGTAGGTTGATTAAACATATCGAGATGAAGTTTACCCATCAATTCGACAACCCCACTATTATTATATGGTTTTTTACGTTCCGAAGACCCACCATTTCCAGATTTTCCCACATCATGCTTATCTAAAGACCAACCAGCACATTCTAAATGTGTAGATGCAGCATCACTCCCATAATTAAGTAAAGACTCAATATAAGCTCTATAATTATAATTATTGTCAGATGATGTAATATTTTTACCATTTAGTTGAACACTACACTGTTTAATTATAGAATGTAGTAAATTGTTAACAACTGATGGTTGTGGTAATAGTCTTGGCGGTGTTGCATTATCTTTGTCATCATTCCACAAAGAACCATCTTTTTTTAAAATCTGTACTTTCAGTTTCAAATATGTTGATGACAGATCTCTATAAGTATCGCCATGACCCAAGGAAACAAATTCAATAGTCGAAGAATTATCTAGTGATGCAATGGGATTATAAGCAACTTCTTCTGATTTTAAAATACTTGATTGAATAGGAGGAGAATTAAAGATGTCTAATTCAGATTTCATACACTCCATCATCATGATTTAATCAAAAATATCTAATATGCGCTTTTTTTTATTATTAGCTTTTTTTACTTTACGTCTCTTCACTTTACTTCGCGAATGACCAGTTTTCAACAATTTTTTTCTTTTTATAGCTCTTTTTCGCCCTGAACCATACATTGTGTGTAATTTATTTACCGCTTCACGTCTTAAATTTTTAATTGCTTCTTTCCCTCTATCTTGTAAAACTTCTTTAGGATTTGCGCCTGCTGCTAAATCTGATAATACACCAATTCCACTTGACATGGCTTCTTTTTTTAAAAAATTTAATCCTGATGATAAAAGCGGTTTTATAAAACGATATAAGCCCCCAAAAATATCTCCTAAACCACGACCTCTCTGATAATTTACTGATGAACGAAACAGGGGTCCTATTTCTTCAAGATTACCCCCCGTTTGCAATAAGTAGTATCTTATATAATGACGGTTCATTGTTTAATAGTTCGTAAACTAATAATAGGGTTATATTTATATTATTTTTTTTTATAAAAATGCAATACAATTTTTGTAGGTATTACACTTCTGCTGAAATTTATATCTAATCCAAATTTATCCGTTAGCTTTATGGATATGTTATCAAAAACTTTTTTTTCTACATTATGATATTGTATATGGTTATATTTGATAATTGTCGGTTCAAATGCATTTTTGGTTTCGATAATATTAACAGCTCTTACTTTTGATTCACCAATGAAGCATGGTTCTATTATATCAGCATATATAAATAGCATTGCTGGTTTTGATGTTATATTAAAAGAGCTCAAAAAGGTTTCAAAAGCGTGGATTATTTTTGTTTTATGTGTTTTAATTTCTTTCACTTGAGAAAATATAGTTTTCAAAAAAAATTTCACTGAATATGCTCTCTCAATAAGTATTTTTATTTCTATTTTCGGATTATTAATACATATTGGAATATATTGTGTGTCCTCAATTACGGTCACATTAGCAGGTTCATTGTAATTTAAATCATCTGTAATGAAATTATAAATCTCTGAAAGCAAATATCTCTCGCATTCTTTTTTGCTATAACCAGGTCCTGCAGATATATTTTCAAGTAGTGTTGGTAAAATTAGTGTTTTCCAATCACACTGTGGTTCAGTTTTAATATAAGGAATATATGTTTTTCCTATGCCCAATTTTTTTTTATCTGTGCTACCAATTATTACAAATGCACTTTTTTCATAATCTTCATTCAATTTGTTTGGTATAAAATCATTTATATATATTTCCGAGACTCCTACTTGCCAATCATTTTGTTTCAAATTAATTTCGCTTGGAAATTTATTTGTGAAACTTGTTAGGGAATTATTTTCATAGTACTTACTGGAAGCATCACTTAAAAGTGTAATATAAAAATCGTCATTTTGATTCATAGCTGTTTTTTATTTGTATGGTTTCCACTGTGCAATTTCAGATGCAGTTGGTGGTTTCGTAGTAGGTTGTACAAATGTAGATGGTGGTTTTGACAATTTAGCTTTTTCAACTTTTTTACGAATTGGTAGATTTAATAGCATTTGAGAATCTCCTTTTCTACTAGAAGAACGTAGTTGACGATTTAAACTTGTATCTTTTTTAGGTCTATTAAATAAAGGTACCGTTATTACATCGCCTGCATCTGTCTCAAACATACGAACATCTGGTGAATTGATGGCTTTTCTTTCTTTTATACGTTTACCCCCTGGTGATGCTGAGTAAGCAATTTCCCTAATTTCATCATCATTGTCATAAAAAACATCATCATCGTTATCTGTTTCACTACCTGATATAACACCTATTTTAGAGGGTGCTGTAATAGTTCGTTTTTTAACAGGTTTAAATGCATATATTTCATCGTCTGGTTCATAATATTGACTACCAACATCTTTACTTGTTGTGGGATCCGTTTGAGTGTTACGCTCTTTTTTATTTGATTGTAGTAATTGCGAATCGATTTGTGTACTAACAGAGTCATATTGTTTTTGTTGCTGGTGTTGTAATCGTCGTTTACTAGTAGAAGGAGTTTGTTTAAACTCTTGTCTTTTTTTGCTTGCAAATTTTACTAATTTTTGACGGTACTTATACCATTTTTCACTGTTGGTTAATTTTTTATTTTTAAGTATTTCGCTCATACTTTTGTCAAGGTGGAAAAGTTCTTTATCGTTATTGAAATTAATTTTTAGCTTGTTATAAAGTTCTGGAGGTATAACAATCATCCGTTGTAAGCTATTCATTGTTTGAATTATTTTGATAATAAATTACCAATTATTCCTGATAACACTGTACCTATTAACATAGGCAAAAAACCACCTTTTTGTATTATAAGTTTTCGTTTTAGCTTTATAGGTTTTTTAGGACAAGCTAAGCAACGTAATATTTTCTTACTTTTATTTAATTTATGATATGTCTGTTTGGATATTTTGTTGTTCCCGTTAAGAGTATTTATAGCAATTTCACAAACAGTTTTAATAACTTCTGGATCACAGTGTTTAAGCAGAACTTGACGAAATTTTGGTTTAGATTTTTTTAACACGTGTAACATATGTTGATTTGTCTTCAAGCGTTTCATGTTTTTCCGTTAAATTTGTTAACTGTTTTAAAGTACAATAACATTCAAAATAATTTGGATTAAGTATATTCGATCTAAATCGGAATATATCGTTGATGTCTTGTGTCATATCCAATATTATATAACCATAAGGAATGGATGTTACTTCATTATATACTCTCAGAAAGTCTTTAGAATTTTCAGGATATACTTGACGTGCTAAAGGAATTATTTGAGATTTGTCTCTAGGATTTTTAAAAAGTACCAAATATTTACAATTGAGCGATATATCGCGGCAATGTTTTCCTTGGTGAAACACATTCTGTGTAATTAAAATTACTGATAAATTTCGATGGTGTGATCCTTTAGTGAATAATTCACAGACTTTGTTATTGTAAGCATTTAACATTAAATCGTCTAATACAATTAATATTGGTTCATTATTTTCGTTAACAATAATTTCCGGAACTTCGTTATTATACTCCAAATTTCTTATACTCTTTGGTACGGCATTAAATTCAGGATTGCACCATATTATTTTAGCTGGTACAGGTTTAATAAATTTCTGCATATGTCTAATTAATTTGCAAATAAATGTAGTTTTACCACAACCTGAAGGTCCTGCAATCATCATGGTGAAGGGGTGGGTGAAAACTATCATTTTTTTAAAACTTTTTGCAGCTCTTGATAATAAAAACGTCCTTCAACTTCTCGCCCATGTAGATCTTTTAATATAAATAATGGATATGGATGTCTATTTATAACCTTATAAACTTTAAAAATTTCTTTGGTCCATTTTTGCGTGTAACCGTGTTCAAATAAAGCTTTTTTTCTAACAATACGTACATAATCGTCTTTAAAAATATTAACATTAATTTGAGGGTCTTTTTTATAAAGATTGCGGTATATTTTATGAATGTCTTCAATATGATTGCTATTGACTTCTGATGGTTTCATTTTTATTGTACTGTGATAAGAATTATTATAAGAAGTAACTAAATTAGGTAAAATATCAATATATCTTTTAGTGGAAGTCTCTGTAAAAAATTTAAACATTTTTTCTTTTATTGTACGATTAAATCGTTCAACCACTGCAGCTTTTTGTGTAGATAGAATTTGTGGAAAACGTTGTCGTATGTTATTATGTTTCAAAAAATTGTAAAAAATCGAATTTTTAAATTCTTTACCTTTGTCTGATTGTACTGTTATCGGTTTTCTACCACTTTCTTGTAGAATTTTACTGAAAACTTTAGTTATTTCATTACCCGTTTTATTTTTTAGAGGATATACCCAACCATATTTAGAAAATACGTCAATTACCGTAAGTAAAAATGTATAATTGTCATTGGATTTTTTATACATTTTCATATCACATAAATCAATTTCCCATAATTGATCTATATCTTGAGTTACATAATGATTTCTTCGAAATTTTTTTTTTGCGGGATAATGTAAAGTATGTACATCTTGATACTTAAGCCACTCTTTGATTTTATTATGACTTATTTTAGATTTTAAGGCTTTATGAAGTTTAGCTGCAGAACCATATATATTAGAGCTTGTTTTATCGTAATACACGCTTTGAATTTTTGAATTAACGTTCCCCATAGTCCAAGAAAAACTAATATAAAGAACTTTTATAGATACAACAATTCATTTTATATCAATTATCTGTCTTGAAATGTCGTTATTAAGTAAGGAGGAGGAACGTTTAAAAACTTTCAAGTTTTGGCCTAAAGTATTTATTAATAAAAAGGAACTAGCATTAAATGGGTTTTTCTATTTAAACACTGCTGATATTGTACAATGTTACTACTGTAATGTCCAGATATTTCATTGGAACAAAGGAACTATTATTTCCGATGAACACAAAAAATATTCACCAAACTGCTACATCTTTTCCAAAGAATACAAAACAAAAGAAGCTACAGATTGCGGTATAGATGAATGTGGTTTAACAGGCAGAGGAACTACTAAAGAATTATCCAATATCTTATTATCTAAAGATTCTAAAAATATAAAATTTCTTTATTATATCATGTCTATTACAGGGCTTTTTTTTAACATCATAACAATTATATTTATGTTGAGTAAATAAAGTACATTTTTTTCGAAACACTTCTCATTTTTTATTTTATGTAAGCAAAAAACAGTATATGCATATGCACATCGCAAATCTGCGTAAGTGAAGAAGAAGAACTGCTTGCGACTTTTTTTATTATATATATTGAATAATAAATAAATTGCATAATCTGTTTTTAGTTTCAAAAACTGGAATATATACACAATATGCAGTTCTATTTTTTACCTGGTATAGTTGCTTTTTTACTTTTCTTCATATTCGCGCGAGAATGTAAACAAAAATGCGCATGGTACTAACTTATTTACACAAAACTCAAATACGCACACAAAGCTCTCTCAGCGACAGAGACAAACGTAAAATACACACAATTCTTTTCCCTTCATACATACTACCGACATCGCAGTATATTTACTATCTTGCTACTTGCATATTTACTATCATGCTACCTACATCAACAAAGTGGCTTATTTTTTACGCAAAGTGGCTTTTTTTTACATTCGTTTTATCTTTGATTCTTCTAACTTATACTATTTCATATATCAAACAACGACCTATCATGTTCATACAATTTTTTGTCAAAAACCTTGCCACTGTCGTTATATTTTGTCCCTATCGGACGTAATGTATTTTTGTTCTAAGGGTGTCTTCTTACTACTGACAATTTATTGCTATATGTCCTGTATTTTTACAAGAAAAACATTCCGTTCGTTGCCAATTGGTTTCTCGCTGTGGTGCTAGTGGACGAATCGAATTTTGATTTCGTTGTGCACGGCAATCCTTACTTATGTGTCCACCCTGACCACAATTAAAACATGTTAATCTTAAGTTTGTTCTACCATTATTATTAAAACTACCATTATTATTATTGAAACCCCTATTATTGTTATTATAATTATTATTAATATTCCTATTACTATTATTATTAAACAAATTCCTATTACCATAATTATTATTATTCCTAATGAGATTTCTATTACTATAATTATTATTATTACTATTAAAATTACTATTACTAAAAATCCTATCTCTGTCATTGTTGTTTTGGTTATGTCTGTCTGAAAATTTTGTTTGCAAATTTGATCCGATTCCATGATTTTGCAAAAGTTCCAATAACAGTTGTGTTTGGTCTGTTTGTCGTCCGCGCTCTATACTATTTTTTGTTGGTTTTAATAATTCAAGTGATTCTCTAGCAAATCTACTAGATTTCACTATAGTTAAACCGAAATCCGTACAATTCTGAGTCAATATATATTGTTTAACCGTTTCGGACTGTAATCCCCTAATAAAAGTTTTACGTGCTGTGTCTTCTGCGTCCTCTATAATGCCTTCAAAACTGGTTGGGAATTTATACCTAGCTGCAGATTTGAAACACCCTAACTTCCTTTCAACTCGGTCTCCAAATTGTTCAACCGATTCATCAGGAATTTGGACACATTCCTCAATTTCCCTTCGAAGTTGTGTCAAATCTTTATAAGGGATAAAAGCATCTTCAAGTATGCATTTGAATTGCTTGAAATTGTGCACTGTCCGTTCTTGAAAAATATCAGCGGCTTTTCCTTTTAGCTTACCCCTAATCAATTGATTTAAAACCGAATGTTTGTCCTGATCGTTCGTTCTATAATATGCTTCGTGAGCTAATGATACGAAATTCTGCAAATCCAGAATTAACCTATCACCCTCACCAGAAAATGTCGGAACTCCCTGAAAAAAAATCTTATAGGTCCGTTCCAATGGCATTGTCATGTCTTGGACATTACCAGATTATCCTAAATCGTAAGTGTTATCTACATTTAATATGTTAGATCGCTGACTGAACCCAGATTCACGATTCCTGAAAATGTCCTGTTGGTCTGTTCCGTTTTTTGTACGTGGTATTGCTCCTTGTGATTTATTTGGGTCCATTGCGATGTTTTGTGGTAAGCTTTCTTTTTTCTGTAAGTCTTCGTCAATCGTAGCGTAATGGTCTTCCGGTACTTCTTCTATTAAATCGTCTTCTGGTTTTTGTTCTATACCGCCAACCGCTCCTTCCAGTTCCAATTCACTACTTGAATCTGAATGGTTGGTCGCGAAAGTCACCGATCGTCTAGGTCTGTTTTTGTTTGTTGATGTTGTTCGAGGAGTAGATTCTAATAAAGAATTTGCTCCAAACGTAATGTTCGTTACCGAAAAATTCTCGTAATTTTGTAACCAGGTTGAAAATAATGAATCCTTTTCTTGAATTTTACCCTGTTTGCGAGTTACAGGTGCCATAGAATTTCCATGAAAACAAAAAAAACTTCTTTGAGATAATCCAGAAAGAAAACACTGTGAGAAAAACTAAAACCTAATAAATTTAAAATAACTAATAGACTAAATCGAACTCTAATAGCAACCACTGAACAATTTTCTACAACACTATAGTATATCAACCTAAACCTTATCAAAAAAAAATCCTTTATACAAATATATAACTATAAAATATTATCGAATTATTATCCAAATATATGACAAAAATTTATATAAAAATAATTTAATTGTTCTTTATTTTAAAATTGTTAAAAACAAAACATTTTTGCGTTATTTTACCACAATTAAAAATATTAAATTATATAAAAAAAATCAAGACAAAAACGTTTTAAAAAAAATGTACTACCAAACTAATCAATGACAAAAAAATAAAAATTACCGCCTAAAATTATGCAAAAATAAAAAAAAAAAAATATACATTAAAATTATTACAAAAAAAAACATGAAGATTATAACCTTAACGCCTAAAATTATGCTATTACAAAATCAACCTACTATTAAAAATTATTACAAAATCAAAACCATTTTTATTTAAAATTAATTATATATTACAATTGAAACAAAAAAAACTTGAACCTAATACAAAAAAATTAATCTAAAATAAAAACAAATTGTCACACACGACCCCTTTCTCATTGCATATTTAAACGGTCTGCTTTAAAAACTTGGCATTTCGTTGTTTCTGCTTTCTTAATTTTATTTCTCGTCGCTGCTGTCTTTTTAAATCCCTTAGCTGTTGTTTGAACAAACGATCTTGTTCTCTCGTACACTCCAACTTTAATATTCGATGTAAATTCTTAATTCATCTCTCCTTCTTGCTGCTTCTCCACCTCTTTTTGTTAGTTTTTGCTCCCCTGTT
>CAWUCQ010000027.1:0-40520 GCA_963920725.1 Rhamphomyia laevipes
CTAATCAGCAGGAATATAGACCAAATATACTATTTGTTAAACCATTAGAAATAGTAGCATATATTGGATGTCTGTCTTAAATTATTCTCTCCACAACGTCCTGGGAAGGTATTAAAAATTAGCTAATTTACCTTTCCAAAAAACTACCTCTAGATTAACCCGAAATTTAATATAATTTTCTTGTAATGCTTTCTGATGAAGAATACAAAAATTTTGATCTTTGGAATCTCTTAATTTGGATCTCTTAATTTTTTTGTTTTTTTCTGTTTTACTATTAAATATTTTATGCATGTTGTTAAGCGTGTTTAATAATCTGAATCGGTCAAAGTTAGTTGAGCCTTGAGTATTGTATGCGTCTAACACTATAAAAGGTTATCAGATGTAATTACGCGGCGGCTATTATTTGTTTTTAAAAAAAATCTATTTGACAAATGATAAATATTTTTAAAAACTATCAATTTAATATGAAAAATGATTAAAATTTTGCGAATAACGATTAATTTAATCTGAAAAAGTTATAAATTTAATTAATTACCCTAACAATTCTTTGATGCTAATTATTAAATATTAAATATTATCCAAGAATTTTGAAATTGAAGAACAGCAATAGTAACATTATCCAAAATCCTAGACTTTATTAAGAAGTATGTCTGGAAATCAACTTTAAGTAGTTAATTTTATAATATTTTAATACTCTTATTTAAAAGTTAAAGCTGGTTCACAGTTGCTTCACATGGACACCGAGAAACCTTATATACCATTCAAAATAAATAGATTTTTGTCAAAACTTATTTATGAAATATCAAATCATTTTGATTAGTTTTAAAATTAGTTACTTAACTATTCAATTTATGAATTTAAATAACTACTTAAAAACACATTTTAATTACAAAGGAATACTACAAAAATATTAATGTAATAAACTACGATGATTTGTATTGATGGTATTATTTTTTTTTTTTTATTTTGAATTTTCTATATATTTATATGTTTTGACGGAATCTCTAGATTATGTAATTATACTTTTGTGGACATAAAATTATTTCATATAGAATTTTTAATAATGTAATTTTGAAAGTATATTCGTCATAACAAAATATAAATAAGAATCATGATATTTTCACAAAATTTTAATATACATACTTTATATATATATATATATATATATATTACAATTACATATATGTAACCCCAAAATCATATAAATTCATTAATTTTTTATTCTAATTAATAAAAGTAACAAAAGCTAAAAAGTAAAATATTTATTATCAAAATATGTAGACTTGTATGTAATGTAATGTAGGTAAGTAATGGTTGTAATGGTTCTACTTTTGATTTTAAAGCTATATACAATAATTACTTCTGATTTTGAAATCATTTTTTTTTATTAGAAAAGAACTCAGGATATCCTGAGTTCGTACTGGATGGATATATTATGATGATGATGATGATGATATGATCTTTATTCTTCATATCATAATATAAAATTGTCCATATTTATGGATATAATGCATATATCTAAATGATTTAAATGTGGTGCGTATAAGGCTATTCTGTATATTACATACGTATAAATATATAAAATAAAATAGAAATATATAGGTAGTTGCTATAAGACATATAAATAATGGCAATTTGAATTAAAAGGCTTCCAATATCGCTTATTCATGGAATGGTCAAAAATTGAAAAATAAGTCCTATACTAAAAACGATATTTTATATATATATGATATGTTGTACATACAAAATGTATAAAATATTAAAAGAAAGAATGCATTCGAGTACCAGGATGTGCGCCTACATATCATATGATAGAGACTTATATATGTGAAAAACAATAGAAAAATATAAATTTGTATGAATATAGCATATATGGAAAATATAAAGGACCAACAAATATACTATATATATGAAATAAATCAAAATGTTGGTGAAATATATATTCACATATGAATCATAAAAACTAAAAACTAAATAAAAAATATAAAAAAAATAAATAAAAATAATATAAAACCATTGGAAAATTTGTGTCACCATAAAAGAGGAGAAAAGTTTCTATTGGATATCAAAATTGTTATGATATTATACTATACATAAGTATTAAACTTATGCTGTAAATGAATATATATATATATATATAGCTTTAGTAAAAAAAAATTAGAGATATAGATTTGACCACATCTATATAAAGAATGAATGATTCTAGAGTTCAGGTAATAAGTTTCAAGAGATATTTCTTTGGTTAGAATGAAAGGACAGATATGGACAACATTAAATTAATAGATCAAAATTATTGTAAACTGGTGAATAAGATTTGAAACTTTATGTTGATTACGATATTATTTTTTGGTTAAACCCATTAACTCATAGTTTCGTTATTGATCCATAAGATGACAGACAAGAATGGCTTATCGTTTTCACTCTTATTATAAAACACTTGTTTTATGTTGTTTGCTTGACAAATTGGTCCACAAAATCTTTTCAAAAAAATATACCTATATAAATAAAATTTAGTGCATTGAAATATGTATTAGAATTACTAATTTGTAATTAGTCTGCATTTACAGCTTCCATTTTAATAACACCGTTAAGATATTAATGTCGTCCCTTCCCAGTTGCAAAAGAAATGTTTTTATGTTCACGCATTTATGATATATAAATTGTAAATTGTGATTTTCTTTAGATTACAAAAGATTTAATAGAATTAATAATTTTTTTACGATGATTTATGGAATAACAATGAAGTGTTGTGATGCATTGAAAAGTTAAAAAGAATGAAAATTGCTTGAAATCAATTTTTCTATCGGTTCGAAGAGTGGATATTCCAAATATTAAAAATATACGTGGCAAATATATAGTAATTATCAGATTTTACTTATCAGATTTTTATATAAATTGCCTCAAAGCAATTATAACCGATTTATAATATTAATAATTATGTTTATTATTAAATCAATATCATAGGACTAAACTTTATTGAATATTATTTACTTTTGTTGGAATCCCATTCATTTATTCATTACGAAAATATTTTTTTTGAACACCTAATTAAAATAAAAATCAATTAAAATTTAATTTGTTTTTCAAAAAAAAAAAATGGAAGTTCTTCCTTGTCCAAGTCATAGAATTGAATTTGAAAATAAGGAAAATTAATAAAATAAAAATCAATATGAATATTGACAATAATAGAAATGGGTAAAAAACTTGTTTTTTATAATTTTATGAACAATATTAAATAGTAAAAAAAAGTTCGAACAGTACAATTATCATCCGTAGTACTTTATATAGACTCTACACAACGCCATTTCCATTGCTTGAATTTCATCTCAGCTTTTTGTATTTTATCGTATAAGTAAGTCTGAAATATATATATATATATATATATATATATATATATATATATATATATATATATATATATATATTCACAATTTAATTAGCTTTGAGGTATAGATGGCAGTATATATAAAACCTATACATTCATTCAAATTTTTATGTTATAGAATTTATGATCATACACAATTGTATCTAAAATATCACCAGAGAAAAGAGTGCCATCCATAAACCAACAACATTTGAATTAAAAAAAAAAAAAAAAAAAAAATTGAATACATAGAAAGAGACACACAATATATTGGTTCCGTGGGGGGTTGCAAAAAATATTTTTTTTTATATACAAATCGAATATGCATAAAGCTAGAGTGCACTATAATGCCAGCTATCAGAAAAACTCATTCCTTTTTATATTTTTAAAAAAATATTTTGTATACAAAAACTTAACAAAACTTTTCATCCTCAATTTTTCCTCAAACTCTAATATTTATAAGACCACCAAAAAATTTATTGAAATAAAGGCTAAGTAGTATTTCTGTTGGATTTTGAAATCAGTGTCTGGGTATGAGATTGTCCGCATGAGCATGCGAAAAATAAATATATAAATACATGAATGTATAATATTTGAATTGGAGGTGCCGAAGCAAAAGCAAAAGTATAGAAGGCAAAGTATGCAACTTGAAAATATTACATAAACTAATATATATATATATTTATATGTATATATATATATATATCGTACATTGCACACACGACTTTTGCAAGGACGAAAATATAGTAGAAATATATTTTTTAATCGTATCCAAAGTCGTGTGTGTATATAGAGATTCTGTGAGCCTAGAAGTTCAATCTGTTTTGATGTTTATAAGAATTGGAATGCTTAGGTGGAATCTTTTATCTATATATATATATGATGTATTTCATAATACAAACATATAAATATAAAAGTTTTCCGGGTTTTTCGAAAGGGTGACTTTTTAAATAACTTAATAAAATAAAAAATAAAATTATGTTTAACACATTTTTCTTATTTGGGATATTTTGGAAAGTGACCTAATTTCGGAAAATCATATAGTCCTTAAGGAAAAGTTCATATTCCTAGTTTAATTGAGGATATCCAGTTTAAGTATGGCTTAGACTTAGACATTAAATTTTGGTTTAGATAATGACCTTTTTTTAACTCATGAGTTTTATCAATCAAGGTAAAAGATTATAGTATAAAATTTGAACAGAAATACATTAACTTAATGGCTTCTATGAAAACCTAATTGTTATAACAGAATTCGATGTTAAAGTTTGTATAATTGTTGCAAACATTATAAAATTACATTGTGAATATTTTAAAAATGTTATAATTTCTCAAATTCTAATTGCTCGACAGCACAAATATTAAGATTTTAATTATATAAATTCCGAAATTTTGGATGAATTAAGTTTATGATGGAAGTTATTCTGAAAGAAAATTGAATTGGAACACATTAAATATACTTTTAATAGTATGATAAGCAATGACAGATAATAAGTATTTTCATATCGAAAACGGGGCAGAATGTCTGCAGAATAATTTGAATTATGATACTTGTAGAATCATAACTAAACCGACGATAAACAATAAACTATACTTTTGTTCAATCTTAATAATTCAAAGTTTTATATTTAAATTTTGACTGTAACAGTCAAAGCTGTCTCGGAGTATTCATGTTTCATAAACCATCCTGTATTATTTTTGAATAATTATAAAATGTATGGATTTTCTAGATATATTAAAAATATGTATATTGGACAACAACTCGCAAATATCTAACCACTCGATATACATTTATATATGTATATTTTTCTGCTGTTATGTTTTCTGTTCGATTTTTAGACATCATCTTTTGATGGCATCTCGTTGCAACTATTCTAAGGCTCAAATGAAGGGGTAAAGAATCACATTTTAACTTATATATATACATATATATATATATAATATAAATATACTCGTATACTATTAGATCATGATAGATTGGTGTTATATATTTTTATTTCGTGTGCGCCAGAAATATTTAGAAAATATTTTTGCAAAAAGGAGTGAAGGATTACATGTTTCTATACAATAATAACTACATATATATACAATACATCCATCTATATATATGAAATAATAAATATTTACATTAATATGAATGTGCCTTGCAAGGACTTTTCTACCGTGTGTTCACGTTACTCGTCATCGTATGCAAAAGAAATAAAAATAAAAATAAAATAAATTTGTTTATAGTTAGAATTCTTTTGAAAATCTACGAAGGAACATTTTTTTTTGGGTGCATTTTATTTGTACCGAACGAAAAGATGATGATGATGAAGACATCTGTATAATATTGGTGTATAACGATATTCTAATATATGTATATAAAAAAAATGTGATTTTGGGATGAGAAATACTGAATGATTGATTTATTCCGATCAAGTAAAATATATATAGAATAGAAGAAGGCCTCTTTTAGTGAAAAGATTTTGTTGGATGCATGGATGATGATGATGACGATAGTGTGGTCAATATTTTGTATGTAGGCGGAGTTTTGACCGTACACATTTTGCACTATATTATATTAAAAAAGCTTTTCTTGTTATTCGCCTAAAAAATATTTATGTATAATTTTCCTCCATCGTCAATGTTTTCTCGAATTTTTTTTTTGTTTTGGTTATATTGGGATTCCCGAGAGTATGAAAGTTTTAGAGGTTCCCGTATCTCCGATTGAATTTTATATTATGTTTTTTTTTATTTTATTAGTAGATTTTGCCTATATGAGCATGCAAGTTTTATTAATTTTTTTTTTTTGTATTATTGAAATATTTTTTCAGCTTTTCCATCTCGTTTTTCCATGTAGTGTCAAATTGAAAGGATATTTCTATATATATATATATATGTTATTATGCTTAGGTATATGGTAATTTTTCTTTGTTGAAAATTTCTAATAATTGTATGCAAAGAAAAACTTGTATCAGCCATATACAATACACATACATATTAAATATATTTAAACTAAAAGGAACGGGCGTGTCTTAAAAAAACCTTTTTTAATTTCCAAAATTTTTTTAATTTTTTTTGGTTTGGTTACATCGTTCTGAGTAACATAAATTATTTTTCTACTATATTTTTCTAATTGAATTCAAATCGAATATTTCAATTTAGCATTATTAAAAATTAAAATAAATAAAAATATTATTAACTTTCAAAGATTTTTTTTTATAATTTTTTGAATTTTTTTATTATTAAATACATTATTATGTTTAATTAAATATAAATATGTATGTATAATAAAGAAAAAGCATAATTTTGTTAATGAGATTTTTTTATTTTAATAGTATTCTGAAGGCTTGCGGTATGGTATTAAAATTTCGATTCTTTTTTTCGACATTTTGTGTTTCAGATATTATGGGAAAAAGTTTTAAAGCCGGCATCCTATCTACACAGACCAAAAATGCTATTTTTCAAGGTATTAGAAATAGTTGTAGTCTTTTTCAGGTTAGCGTCTTAAGAAATCACAGCAAATTTTACCTTTATCAGCACATATTGATTCATATTGAAGTGAAATAAAGCCATTATGGTCTTATTGCATATGGCATTATTGCACGGCACCATTTATTTTGATTTTTATGTAACTGCTTGTATTAAGCAGCTAGTGTCTAGTCTATTAATATTGTTTGTTTTCGGTGATAGGAAACATCAGATCTTAATTCAATGTGGATAGTAAATGTCTTCTCAGCATGTGGAGAAAGTCCAATAATCCAACATTAAAGATTAATCTCTTTTGTAAATGGACCTACTAACAATATCTTACTTTAATCGTTTCATCGCTCTAAGCAAATAATCAGTTTCATTCTTAAGTCCCCCCTCCCCACCCCCTGAAAGGTGGCGCTTGCGTCTACGATTAATTAGGACGAGATCATCGATTACTAAGTAAACACACAGTAATATTATTATCGGAAATTTCTATTTTTTTCTAAAACAATATATTTCGGCAATCCTAAATGGGATCATAAAGGAGATATGAATCACTCTACCAAAAATTAACTGGTTTTTTCTAATGTTATAAATCTATAAATGTTAAGACTCTGATTAAATCTGAAAATTAAGTTTTTTTTTATTAAAGAAAAATATTATTATTTTTTGTTTCTGATGATTCGGCATTTTTGAAAGCTACAATTATACTTTTTGAAAAGTACTAATATATATATAACAAAAATATGTTATTAATCATTTATTCATTTGAAATTTTTAAGTTATTTTTATTTTTAAATATATTATGGGAAATTCTAATAAGTTATGAGTTATTAACAATAAAAAAAAATTAATTGTTTTGAAAATTGTAAGTTATAATATATCTTTTTGTTTTACTATATACTATACCATATAGTAATAATAAATAATGGTTCTATAAATTTTGTTTAGGGAGGAAAATTATAGATTTTTCATTTGTATAGGCATTGAAATGTCTTACTATTTATAATTATCCTCACTAATAGAATAAAGTAGTTAATAATTTTGAACTACTTAATTTTTAAAGATATATTATAGTAAATTATCAAAAAATATAAAATTTAAGCTTTTTATTGGTTTATAATTACAAAAGAAACTATGTATATATATTAAAAAATTTAAAATTAAGGTTTATTAGCCTATTTTTGATAATTGAGCATAAAAGAAGAAGTCAGAATTATCATAAATATTTTTTTCAGATATCGCACAAAAATATGAAACTTATGCTTTTAGTGATTTTGATACACAATTATTTTACATCAACATTTGTTTTTAGTTTTCGGTCACCCAGAAGTTTATATTTTAATTCTTTTAGGTTTTGAAATAATCTCTCACAATATTATTAACCAAGAATGTGGTAATAATGAAACTTTGAATCTTTATGAATAATCTATGCTAAATTAGCTATTGCCTATTAAGATTTATTGTTCGAGGTCATCACATATTCACAGATACCAACTGTAACGCAGATACACGAGGATATTTGACATCTGACACAATAATTACAGCTGTTCAGAATGGAATTTAAATTTCCAGTTGATTATATATTCAAGAAATAAGAGCTTGATTATTTTTAAATATTTCATTCGATTTTTAACACTTTTGTATATGAAAAATTGATCATTAATAAATTCCAGGCAAATAATTACTTAAACAAAAATTTACAATTAAATTTAAATAATTTATATAATAAGTTAATTTAAAATTATTATTATATAATTAATAAGAATACTTATTGTAAAATTATTTCCTTTCAGCATAAATTTATTATGCTGTCGTGATTTAAATATATGGAGCTATAATATAACCATTTAAATATATGGAGCTATGCTAGATCAGGGATTAACAAGACAATTAGTAATAATTTAAATGACAATATATAAAACAGCTGTGCTACAGTATCCGCAGAGTTGAAATTGGTAAGAGAGTTAGACAAGGTTATCATATTTTACCTATTTTGTATTCATCAGTATTAGACAATGTTTTTAGAGAAATAGATTTTACAAATTTGAAATTTAGTACAAATTGAAATAAGCTTATGTAATTTGAGATTCATGGATTATA
This sequence comes from Rhamphomyia laevipes, assembly GCA_963920725.1. NCBI lineage: Eukaryota > Metazoa > Arthropoda > Insecta > Diptera > Empididae > Rhamphomyia > Rhamphomyia laevipes. Next base: position 8,921 of record CAWUCQ010000027.1, read on the forward strand.
TCTCTGTATTTGTTAAAAGTGCTACAGATTTAGAAATATTGTTGGAAAAACTAGCAATTGAAACAGAAAAAAACACAAATGATGATCAATTCTGAAGAAAATACAATCCAATTAGATAGGAAGAATGTTGACTATGTTGAAGATAAGTAAAAATATAATTTTCATTAAATTCTGATGAGATGTGTACATATAAAATATAATTAATGATAATGTCTATACCAAAGAACAGACTATATTGGAACTTAAATACCATATTTAATGAACAGATTACTATAATTTGATACTCACAAGCATTTCAATTTTATCGGTGCTAACGTATAGTGCTCAAACATGAAGTATGAAATCAAAATGTTTCCTGCAATAATTGCAAATAATATCAAACGAAAAAACTAAAATATAAAATGACCTAAACTGTTTTTCAATATATATAAATTTTATACTCGGATCCCTAATTCAAAATAATTACAAAATTCAAAGTACCACAACAGAACTATGTCATTTCAGATATTAGAAAATTTATTTAAAATAATTACAAATTGTCAGTAATAGTTTTTACATAACTTTTTGATATTTGATTTAGTATTAGATTACCTTTTTCTCCTATCTTTAACGATAGCCTGCCCTAACTTAGGTCACAGGACCTTTTGTTACATGATGCTATGTATGGTACGAATAAATAACAATTTCTTCCCTTTTCAATGCGATTTATACAAGTGTAAACTTTTAACATAAGAAAATAAAATTAATTGTATATACGACTCTACAATACAGTAAACCAATATTAATTACACTGATATTATAATTATTGCACATAACAACATTGGAAATAAAAATAAATTAACTCTCTCTTGCATATGAAGTTTTCACCGTTGTTCTATTTTAATTACTTCATTGAAAACCTCATGGAACTACTTTGTACCCCATAGATGTCAGTTTAATAGACACCGGAATAGACGATAGAAGATGATTAAAACCATTAATGAAATAAATCCCGAGAGAATTTGCACGAAAGGTTGACCTAAAAGATTTAAATGTAAACTAGTATAGACTGACAGCGTATAGAAAACTTTGGATATCATTGAGGTAGGTTGATGCCCTAAGTCTTAAGCAATTATTGGTGAAAATTAAATTTGCTAATACATATATTAATTAAATGAAAAAAATAATAATTAATTAATGAATATATGCTCATAAATGAATTCAATTGTTATAATACAAAATATTATTCCGTCGGTAACTAGAAAACGAAACTCTAGAAAATTTACCTATGGTTGCTAAAAACTCTGCTACATTTTTAGCAGTATATTAATCATTGAATGAATTTGAAAATAAAATAAAATATATACTACAAATTTTTATAAAAAAAAAAAACAAAAGAAAATTATTTACAAGGTCAAAAATCATATGCAAATTTCCAATTTTACAGCAATAACTTCGCACGAACAAAATACCAAGCAATAAACAATGAGTGTTAAAATAATCAATTCAACATCAGTTAATTTTTAGGTTAGTATTTCGAACACGTTCTGTAAGCACTCAAAAAGGAGTAAGAAAATCTATTTGTTCGTAGCTCATAGTTGTTTGATATCAAAAATGTAGTTTTGTGTAATGATCTAGATCTAGAATACAAGGAGCAGATTTCAGTCATAGTGTTGAATATCCAATATCTCTATGATAACAAGAACTTTTCAAGAAGTAGCAAAAGTTCAGTAGTATCATATGTTATCCATAATAATTAGTTATGTTGGCCATACTAAATGTTGAAGTAAACAAGACTGTATCCGGAGAAATCCTTTTTCTAACATAATAGGATATTAAAATAAATTTTATAATATAAATTTTATAATATAACTGAAAGTAAGTATACAATCAAAAAAAAATTTTTTTTTGCGTGAATTATTACGAATTTCGGCAAATCGGTCAAAAGTGTTAGAAAACCTTTAAAAGTTTGAATAAATTTTATTCGTAATTACTTAGTAATATTTCTCACACTGTTAAAGAATTTGAATTATTTATCGAAATGCGAAAATTTCAATTGTTAGAGAAACTGATTTTAGAGTATCAATTCTGAACATCTTCTATAATTTATTATTCAATCTTATATGGATTGAACAAATATTAACAATTTTTTGCCAGCATACTAAGAATATCTAAAGAAATTCTTTTAGTTTAAATTAGACCATTAAATTCTGCATTAACACCATTTTATAAATGAATTTAAACCTGAAATTATATTAATATTTAAAATCGCATATAAATATAATATTAAATGTAAAATATGTTATTCAAATTATTCAGTATATTTCTTTAAAAAAAAACATTTAAAATATATATTATTTTAAATTACAAATTGGAAATATCCAAATAAATAAATTGTATACCAAATAACAAATAAATGATAAAAATAATTTACATATTTTTTATTATTTATAGTTTTTTCGATATTCATTTAAACAGCAAAAAATAAAAATTAAAAGTGTGATCTTTAAGAATATTATAATCTAAAGTATTACTAAATTTATTTAATATAGTAAAGACTTTATACAAAACAAATAACTAGATTCAATTATGCAGCCTACCTCAACATATAGAATTGCAACATTGTTGCAATGAAATTTTATTTATATTTATGTTATATGCATTTCATTATTATAAACATTATATTAAGTAAAAGACAGTTTGTTTTTTCCTTAAAAAAAAAAAACAAAATTATTTGCTATAGTAATATAAATTGAATATTTTATTGGCCATCGTGCAATGCAAATATGTTTAAATACATTTTTTTTTCTTTAACATATTTTAATATTTATTAAAAGTTTTCTAAAAAAAAAATCATTCAAAATATAAATATGAAAAAATAATTATATATGATTATATTTTGCACATTTTATTATTATTATAATTCGTAAATTTCCTTACCAAACCAGTTTCTATAATAACAAAAATAGTTTGCTGTTGATGAACGCTTACTACCTTAACTTTGGCTATGCTTAATAATTTATTTTAAATTTATATTAAATATATATTTTTTTATATATATATATATATATATTTATTATAAAGAAAACTAAGAATATTAAGAAAAAAATACATTATCATCATATTTATAATATTATAATTTATTTAATATCATTGACAATTCTTAAAGTGATTTGAACACAACATTGTAACTTGGTAAAAGGTAAACTTGGAGTTAGTAATTTAATTATTAATTTATTTTTATTTATTTTTTTATCTTGTAGAGAAAAAAAAAACATTTTATATAAATTATATTTATTTTGTATATATTTATATTATATATTATTTATATTTTATTCTGCCCATACACTATCCAAGTAGGTTGTACGTTTAGTTGTACAAGTGATTGACAAACCACGCCACACATTATTGATAATTTTTATACAGTCTTTTATTATTTTCTATACAACGAGTAACATCCATAAAAAAATCTGTTTTGAAATTTCCGGTTAACTGTGAAAAAAGTGTTCACATAAAAGTTTGGTGAAAGTTTATGTAAAAGTGTTTAAATAAAAGTGTTTACATAAAAGTTTGGTAGTTTGAATTTAACTTAAATTATTTGATAGAATAAGAACATTTTTGATAATTAAAACCCTCAAAATATAGATACAACTTGCCATATTTTTCAATGATTTTATTGGTTGAAATTCAAATTTTATAACAAAATTGGATAGTGTATGGGCAGCATAATAAGAATTTATGAATTGTGTATTGAATACCAATTTGTAATATTTTGTGCAAAGTTAGACTGAATTTAAATATTGATATTAATATTTATTAATATATTTTGAATATTTTATATTATATACATAGTAAGAAGAGGAATGAACTGTTGACGTAAATTTCTATCTATAATTTTTTCTTCAGAAATATTTAAAATTATATTTTAAAAAGCTAAAAATTATACGCTATATTTATTTATCCTGAATTTGTCACAATTTAAACGGTGATATAATAATATATTGAAATTTGTTGATATAATATTCTGGATAATATGTTTAGTCCAGTTTACGCCAACAATGAATAACAAAAATAATTTTTGTTATTTACTCGTGTGTTTTGTGCCTATATGTGCAAAAACTGTAATGTAAACCGGTGGCGGATTACAGAGCGGACTTAAAATCAAAATAATTTTATAATAATTAAATATTTCATATTTTATTTATAATAATTAATAATTCAATACTTTCTTTGATAACAATTCATTTCCTTATTATTTATATTTCTAACTATAACAAACTGTCCATTAAATAAAGTGGTACAAAAATTTGAATTGGCGTTCAAATCGGATTTGTATGGAACTTAAAATAAGCCATACAATCAATATATACACTATATGTATATTTCTAGAGTAAATGTGATAATTCAATTATTATTGTAAATTAATTTTAAGTTTACAAAACTGTTTGGGTGGTCCTCGGTAGCTCAGTGTACCTAACATGTACTGTTCTACCAACACAGAGGATGTGGGTTCAATTCCCGCTGTAAACACTGGTCTGACATGTTACATATTTACACTTTACCACCTTTACATAACACAATTACATTATTAAAAAGAGGACCCATATAATCAAAAATGATTGGTGGTTCTCTATAAAAATAATATAAAAAAAACTGTTTGAAACGATTAATTCGAAAAAGTGGCTAACAAATTCAGGAAAAAACGGATATTTTTGTTTAAAAATGTACTTACTTGCTGAAAAACATCATAATCTGAATAAAATTAAGATGATTTTCGACTATGTTTTCCTAAATATACTTATGTCAATAGCATTCTGCTTATTGTATTGGGATTTCTTTGATTTATTTCTGAATTGTAATATATTAAACTAAATAAGTAAATTATTAAAAGAGTCATTATTTAAGAATATTTTTGGTATTCATAATAATATTATTTAAATTTGTATTCATTGTGTTATTAGTTTAATAATATGCATAAGATAAATGTCACACATGAGACATAATCAGGTGTAATTTGACCATAAATCACACACGCAAGTACACAAGGCGCACGCTTATGTATGTATGTATACCATTTTATCTTTTCATTTATTTCATATATTGCACCGGTTTTATCTTTTCAATGAATTCAAGTCTTTAAAAAAAGCTATGGAATGTTAAATTATCTATGTTAAGGCACCGCTGCAAAACGCAAAATCCTTTTAAATTTCCTTATTTTAGTTCCATCGTAATAATCTAATAATATTATTCAATTGTCAAATCCGTTAAATTAATAATATAAAATCCGTTTTAAATATATGATTTTTTTTTCATATTATATATTTTTAAATAAGCAAGTAAAATTATTTTTTTAGTGAATTAATTTTTATTTACCTGTTATTTTAACAATGACTAAGTACAAAAAATAAAAAAAATATTTTTCTTGGATTTTAACTTCTAATTTTTCAAAAATAACAATATTTTAAAGAAAATTTACTTTTTTTGTTTTATGTTTGTGTTAATTTTTTGTTATTTATAAGAATTTCCTTGTCTTATTAGTTATTATAATACCAACTTGTTTTTTTCTCTAGCGTAGAAATCGCGTAAATTTATAAATTTCTGAATGTAACCGTTGTTGTGCCACTGTTTTTTTTCTTATGCTGCTGCCACTAAATGTAACCGGCACTCGTAAAATAAAAATAACTGGGTAATAAAAATTATTTATGCTCGCCTTAATAGCTTCTATATGAGAAATTTTCCTTTTTATTGAAAATTTATTTCATTTTTTTTGTTAAAAAAAAAGTGTATAACTTTTATGCAACAAAGTTGTCTTATTGTTGTAATAAAGTCTCGCGAAGGTATAAGGAAAATTTTAAAAATTAGAAATATATTTAAATTTACACGAGTGAGCCTTAGAGTTAATTATAGCACTAAGTATTAAAAAATATTGGTTTTCTTTATTAATGAAGAAGTAGTTTAAGGGAATGGTGGCAGTTAAATCATAATATTTGAAAAAAATATTGAGTCTTAGTTTGATATTATTATTCTTTGGTTTAAAAGCCAAAATATTTTCCAATAATAATTGGAAGAAAATGTTAAACATGAATTTTAAAATAAAACTTTTATTTTATTTTAAATTTTTGTCATAAATGACAAACTTTACTAATTTTTTAAAAAGTTTACAAATAAAATATTAACACTTTCATATTAAAATCAATTTAAAATTTAACACTGCGTGATGTGGTAAAACACAAAAGAAAACATAACAAACAATTAATTTCCCAATTGACCACAGCACCATATTAACTGGCAAAAAAAATCTCGAGATTTTCCGGAGATATTTTTCAAAAACAACAAATATCATCACCACAAAATTTTCTCCTTTCCGGTTGAGTTAATGAATCTTTTTCATCTTTAAATATTATTTTACTAGACCCTTTTTTCTGGTAAATTTTTCTTCATCCCGGGATGTTTCTACTATATATATATATGTATTATATATATACATAAATATAGAAATAATCAGAAACTGACCAAAATGCGAAGATGTATAGATAGAAATAACAAAAAAAAAGTCACAAAATTGTATAAACACCATAAGTATATTGTGTTAAAGAATTTAAGAGAACCTTTTTTTTATTCATTATCATTGTTACACATATTACAAGGATGGATCAGATGATATGTGTATTAACAGACCAAATTGAGGGAATTTTTGAATGTTAGTTGGGATTATATTATCAAAATAACAAAAAAAAAAAAGGACAAACATTTGTGGGGTAGTCATTTGAAAAACTTTTACTTTTCTCTTCATTTTCAGCTTATGTGGAAAACCATAAAAAATTTAGCAAGTAAACATTTTAATAGCCACTCACAGATTTTGTATATAAGTATTTAACATGTTTATTGTAAAGAATTTATCTGAGGTCTGATTGTTCTTTAATTTTGTATAATTGTTTACACAAAAGATTTAGTTATATGTAAGAATTTTATATTCGGAAATTTTGAAGTTAGTTTTCAAATTTTATAATATTATCATTAAGTATATTATTTATTTTAAAATTAGGTATAAATTTTGTGAAGACTGACAAGAAAATGTATGAAGGATAACGAAATCGGTAATAATGGTTTCCATCAAATATAGGGCAGAAGTACATTCAAAATAATGGAATGGAATCAAGAATGACGTACATTTTCTACATATATGCAGGAGTGAGCTGCAGCGCCAGATAGGAGTCGCGATTACTCCTTGATTATATTTCCGGTAGCCAAATAAAAATGAATACGATTTTACAATTTTTAACATATGTATAAATTTGCATAATTGTAGCAAACCATATCTTGACAATCAATACTTGAGTTCCCCAAAGAAGCCAGAAATCTATATATATACATATGCAAAGTGCAAAATTTTGGTAGTCTAGTCATATAGGCTCTTAATTGAATCAATGTATATAAAGTGTTGTTTGCTAAACCATAATTATATTTTATAAATAACTCATTTAGTTATACTTCTGGTTTTGACATTTATGTGTATCAGTAAGGTCATAGACATAGTATGAATTATGTTTTAACATAACAAGCAAGCCGCATTTTATAAGCAACAACTAATTTCTAAAAATATCGGTATTAATTAATTGCCAATCATTTACAATTTTATAACTTCTGCAAGTTCAACTTTGCATAAATTTTTTGATAGTATAGTAAATTATATGGTAGTAAATTATTTGCCAAATTTACGTATTTCAAAATTACATACTTTTTTATCAAAAAAACGGAAAGGAAATAAGTATTTTAGTAAAATTACAGTAATATATAATTTCGATGAACTTCGAAATGGAGGATTTATATTATTTGCGTTCAAAATTTAATTGATCGTATATCGTAAATGCTAGGATACGCGAAATTAAATTTGTTATGAAGTAGAAATAATGACATGGAATAATTTTAAAGGATTTAATATTTAAAAGTAAAGAGAAATTAATAATAAATATATATTACCAATTAACAACCAAACATTAGGTGGGAAAAAATGATAATTATTCAGTTATATATAATCAATGTCAATTTAAAATTTAACTCAATATTTGCACCTGTTTTTTGATAAGTTATATTTTTGTGTTAGTTTGATATATACATATATATTTAAAATTAAAATTAAATTTTTCTACTGAAATATACATATCTGCATAACTTAAAAGTAAATCTTAGTGGACTAAAAGTAAATCTTCAATTTGTATATAATAAATGGAACGTAAAAGATTTTAGAAAATTCAATAATTAATAATTTATATATATATTTTTTTTTTTTTCAAAAAGATTGAATTCCTCATTTTCTTTACATTTTCAAATGCAATTTAGAATAGACCGCAATAATAAATTTCTTTAAAGTAACGAAACTTTAATTGCAAAATGTAATAGATTTTTGAGAGGTTTGTTACTAGTAAATGGTCTTAACGTTTAGCAATAAAAAATATATAAATTAAAAAAAATACTAATGTAACTATAAGAGCACTCGGCTTTTAGTGACATAATTATTATAATTAGTTATTATAATTTTAAATATTGATTAGTTTTGATTTACAAGATTCATCCAGTAATTATTAAGATATTATTAGTTTAAAAGGAACTGTATATTTAATGCTACTAATTAAACTTATCATAATAGATTTCAAGCAATAGATATATAAATATATAAAATTATCAAACTATTCTTCGATAATTATCTAAATAAATACTTTCATCCTAAAACTTAATTTACTGAAACCGAAAATTTTAATTGAAAAGTCCTGAAAATCTCACGCCTTTTTTGACCATAGTGTATATAAGTTTGAAGTTATGTATTTATGTTTATTTTTTTCTACTTTTTTGAATTTTACAAATTTGATATTTTATTTATATAGTCACTGTATTTTTATTTTCTATACTTAATTTCCAAAGGTTCTATTTTACCTTTCTCATTCCATAGCAAAAAAAGAGGTTAAAAAAAACCAGATTAATATATGAAAATTTTCTTTTTTCTATCCGAAATGTTTCTCATTTCCTCGACAATTTTTCTCTTTAGCTTAAAACTTTAAAACTTTATGGACATAATAGGCTCTTTTTGAGTTACGCGGTGAGGAAAGTATAGAAAAGTTGAAAAAAGCATATTTTAGCAATATATATTGAGAAGTCCAAGCTTCATAGTATAAAATAAAACTAATTCCAGAACGTTGAGATGGGTAGTGGACATACGAAAGAGTCTATGTAATATAGGTACATATCTCTGATATAATGCATCTGAAAATAATATATATAACCAGATCTGAGTTGTATTTTAGAATAAAGATATACCAAACAATATTTTTTTTTAGTAAATTTTCAGCTATTCGTGAAGGTGTACTCTTCATCAGAAATTCTACATCCTCTAATTTTTTTCCCTATACTTTTATACTCGGCTACAACAACAGGAAAAGCAATCTTTTATGTTGCGCATCATGTTTCTCTTATATGCATATATAAAAAACATTCTAACTAGGGGAGCAGATAACCCGTAGTTAGATTCAACAGTATTCAACAAAGATTTGTAATTAATAGTGCCTATACCGAAGTTTTGTAAAAAACGGATATCAATTACTAATTGCTAAAATTTCTAAAATTTTAGCATGGTACCACTCAAGGTACGAATCCCAAATTTTACAGACGCCAAATAGATCATAATCACAACTTGTGTATCGGAATCGGATAATAATTACAATACTCTTAAAACTAAATTGTGTAGTTCTGAATGTACAGGTTATATATTTCAGAAGCACCAACTAGACTAGATCACAAAAAAAAATATATGCGTGTGAATGAAATGTAATTTCACAGGCACCAACTAACAAAATAATTACTATATCCTCTAAAATAATTACTATAATTTAATTGAAATCAGATAATAAATTGATGCTCTAAAACTAGAACCCAAATGAAATATACTTCGGAATGTAAACTTCTAATATATCAGTTTCCTATGAACCCACTGAAACTATACCAAATCCAAATTTCAGGAGCCAAATGATAAAGAAACTCGCAAGAAATTTAATTGAAATCAGATAATAATTACTATATATCTAAAGTCTAGTCTAGATCTAGAACATATGAAATAGTTATAGAAAATTTTGGTTGCATTCACTGTAGCTAGTAACCTCTATCTGCATGTACAAGTAAACGCTCTCAACATAAACGTGAAATTCTAGCATGGACGCACTGAAAGTACGGATTCCATTTTTGTCGAATATCAAGATTTATTATTGCATTTTTGGTATTCTGTGACTACGACAACTTCCTGAAAAAAATCAGTCAATCCATTGTGGTCAAGTCCAATGCAACACTCCTAGATATTCTACTCGCGTAATACAGTTTTTTTTGCCGACGTTTCTGAAAAATTAAAATAAAAAAATTAATAACAACTAAAAAGTTTAAAAAAATAAAAAAATTTAACCAAATAAAAAATTTAACAACAGAATTTTCCTTTTTGTCTTTATTTTTTATTTTTATTTCCATACATATTTAATTTTTTTTTCTCCAAATTGGTTTCTTTTAGCCATCCAATTTCAATTTTTTATTTCTCATTTTTTTTTATATATGAAAATTTATTATTTTATTTTACAGGTCGCGGAATCGCGAGTTTTTTTATATATTTTACTTGAGCATTGAAAACTTAAATTGAGGGTTGCAAAATTAATACATGTATGGACTACTTTGTATATTTTTATTTTATATACTATATATTTATGTAGATTATTTTATAAGTATTTATATTAAGGGTTGATTTCTATAATAGAATCGTGGTTACACGGCACGCCAGCAGCACAGATACAAGCAGCTCGATTTAAATAATAATGAAAAAGGGCAGATCATAAAATATATAGTAAAAAATAAGAGCATATCCATTATCGAAGAGTTTTAATGACAGAAAAATATTTGAACAAAAATCTAATTTAAATATAAATTTATATATTTTTTTAAATTGTTAATAAAATAACGCAAGTTTAGGGAAAATTCGCTGTTTTTAGAAAATATAATAATAAATAATAATAATTTATTTTATCATAATTTCATCAAACTTTAATTATGGTTGAAGCTGCAAATCGCAATTCAGTTCTAATACTTTCTTAGAGTTTTAGTTTTTGAGTTATCCCCAGTATATATGCCAGTTATAAAAGCTTAGCTTTAAACATCGTGCATTAGTTATTTTTCAAAGGATCTTGTACCAACAACAAAAAAGTTAATATTAAGACACTCATTGTGCCAGTACTCCTATATGGTTCAGAAACCTGGACTTTCGCGAACCACGATGAGCAGCTCTTGGGATCCTTTGAACGGAAAGTGCTGCGCATGATATGATGATGCAGGCGCAGAAGAGGAAGACCAAATCTCCGATGGAAGGATGGCGTTGAAGCAGACGTAAGAAGGCTCAACGTCGCCGATAATTGGCGACTGGCGGCGCAGGACAGAGACCTATGGAGAAATTCCCTCTTCTCGGCCTTGACCCAGTAGGGTTGTAGTGCCGTATAAGTAAGTAAGTTATTTTTCGAAGTGTAATATTGTCAACCTCACAACCGTAGTAATTATTGATTTTGTGGATAACCGACACTAATGTAAATCATCGCACAAGATATTCGTCAGAAAATAAAAATTTTTCATTCGTCAGAAAATAAAAATATTTTAGAGATATTGGAAAAATTGACTTCGCTCATCAGAGATGGGATTGCATAACTAGTAATTAAAACTTTGACTGAACCAACCAAAATTATACCTACCACATTTTGATTTTATATTTATAATATACGCCAAATTATGAATTTAGAAAGGATCATTTTTATATGAAATATCTTATCTGCACCAGATTATTAACTGATAGTACAACATTTTTATTTAATTTCGAGGATCATTTAATTATTTAATTTTTTTTTCTACTTGGAATTGACAAATGACTGCTATCTTGCTATTACTCCCACTATATGATGTTGATGTATTATTATTTTATATAATCAATTTCATAATATTCAATCCCTCCTCAATGATTTTACTAATTAATTGAATATATACAAAAAATTTACAGAAGTAAAACTAGCTTAGTCATAAAATTGAATAAAGGCCTGTACGGAAGTCAAGTGAAATGAAATTTTCATACAAATTTTACATCGTGAAATTAGAAATGAAAATTTACGCTTATGATTTCGCTCTGGTCGTACGCAGGTCGCGTGAAAAAGTTGTAATAAAAAATGATTTTTTTTTTTTACAAAAGATGGAGCGCAAAAAGTCTACAATTATTTTTCATAGCGAAATAATGTTCTGAACATTATTTCACGATGAAATTATGACATTTACATTTTTTTTTTTCAATAATTTAAATTTGATTTTTAAATTTGCTCAAATTTGATTTTTAAGTCAAATTTAAATTTTAAAAAAATTATAAACATAAACAAACATTTGAATTATCAAAATATTTGAATTATCAAAATGTCAAATTAACCTGTCTATTTTTCACAACTTTTTCACGACTATTTCACCGGAGACTTTGGAGAGCTTTGGAGATCGCGTTAAAATTTCATTTCACTCGACTTCCGTACAGGCCTTTAGTTAATATTTTTTTTTTGCAAATAAATTCGTTTTTTTTTTGTGTTTTATTTGTTTATTAAAATCATAAATATTATTCAGCTTAGGTTTAATGTAGTAATTTATATTTTGCATATAAAAATATTCAAATATAGTATATATATAATAGAGAGTCGCCAGGACATAGTATAAAATTAATGACAGTTATAACAAATAATAAATTATGTAGGTAGGACTTAACTGGAAATATTTCTATAATAATATTCATGACTTTGACTTTCTTTGATTTCTCATTTAAAAAATAAAATTATAATAAAAAAAATAGCCTTCAAAGCCAAACCTATAAAATATAGAATATCCTTAGAGTCAAAGTCTGTGCCGGCAACACCCACTAAACATATGTACATTTTATATAAAGAAAAATGTTGACATCTGACATGATATAAGAAAAAGACTCACTTATATGCCAGAATACTCGTACACTAATAATTTCCAAAATTAAATAATATATAATAATAATATATATGAAAAATTCTTACAAATAGAAGAAAGTGGAAAATGTAAATGTATATTTAAGGGTGGAATAAAATATATTTTGTTAAAAATAAATTTTTGAATAAACTTATTATATAAATATAGGTATAAGTTGAAATAATAATAAATAAATAAATAGTATTATTGAAATCACCCACCCCAACCCTTATAAAAAATATATTTAATAATTATATTGAATATGAACCTAAAAAAACAGGGTTTCCGTTAGTGTAAATATTTTTTAATTGGGTTTTTTCTTTAAGTTAACTAATAATCTAATTAATTATTGCTTAAATCTTAAATATCAATAATAAAGTCATCTTTAAGTTATAGAATTAAAACAACGAGTAAAATTCTGCATTCCACAAAAAAAAAGGTATCTAATTTCCTATATATTAAATATAATTATTCATAAAAAATGTTGATTTAACAAATACGTTTTTGCGTTAAGTAAAATTTGAATATGCTTGGTGATCTTTATAATTAACTTGGAATTTGGGTTGTCATGTGATATTTAGAACAAGGTTTTTGAAAGGACTTTTATGACGATTACGATGTATTTAAATTGTCAAATTGTTGAATTACCAGTTTTTAATAATAATAGTAAGAACTGATTAAAAATAATGACATGGCAAGGTCAACGTCAATTGAATTTTTGCACACATTTATAAAAGTATACATTTTTTATGACACCTCTAAATACTAATACTCCCTAACGCTGAGTTACTATCGTATATACTCTAGGTCTAGAAAAATTTATAAAACTTTAAAAATATGTGCATATTTTTCTAGAGTAAGTACTCTGGATCTGGAGCAAACAAAACTTCGAACAAATAAAAATGTTAGATATTAATATTTAAAAAAAATAAATAAATTATCGAAGAATTTTAAGAAATTCTGTAGTAACTTATTTTTTAAAGCCTGTAGTATCTCAATTTTTTTTAAACCAAATATACTCATTTGATAACTTTTCCGTGTCATACTGAGTAACAAACAGTTTATATAATCTTGGTAATCAAAAATTTTATAACACTTTACTCTCAAATAATAGCAAATAGGCTAAAATTGATTAAGCTGATTGCGAAAGCGAGAAATCTAAATTTTAATTATAACCAGTGTGTTGCCATTTTGAATAATGAGAACAGGTAAAATCTGATAGTTTGATTGAATGTTTGACATAATTTCCATACCTAGCAATAATTTCTGAAAATAATATGAATGGTTTTAAAGTCAGAAACTGTTAAACAATATTAATAGCCGGATTCCATTTTTTACCCGGTAAAATTTAAGGTCAAAATGGTAACATTGATTATTATTAAAACACCAACCATTTAGCAGCGGTATTAATATATGTTCGGTTTTGGTGGTTCTATCATCACCTTAAAATGATAACTTTTATTTTCAAATTTTATCTGTGGCTTTAAAATTGCCTAAAACCACCCCTGTTTAAGAAGATTGATATATCTCTATATAGTCTATATATAAATAAATAGAATTAATGCATAATATAAAATATTCAAATTTCAAATAATTTCAATTCCTGTAAATACATATTAAATTATATCTTATCCATTAATAAATTTTTTATTTTTTTTTTATTAAATATACAATTTTTTTTTGTCGAGGAATAATTAATGATTTTATACTCAAAAGAATACCGAATTATAATTATTATATTCGTATCTGATTTTCTATCTCTCTTTTCATTACAGTCCATTTTATATTTATCTATTTCAATTTTTTATGTTTTTTTTTTTTGTTCAATTCAAATAAGTATAAACATAAATCGTGTATTCAGGCGGAGTTTAGATATATTTGTAATATATATACATATATATGATTCGTAATAGTAAATTTTATGTTATAAGAAAATTAATACAACAAAAAAAAAAAAAAACATTTTTAATTATAAGAATAAATTGTTTTTTTTTTTTCGTTTATATAACAAATTTTTTTTATATAATATTTAATATAAAATAATACAAATAATAATTTCTGCTGACGCCATCTGTTTCATGTCGCATATATTCTTATTTAGTGGGGGGTGGTATTCTGCGCGACGCTTTCCTTCACTGAATTAAAGAATAATATTGAAATTACGTTCGTATGCCGCTAGTTGCCGCCAGAAAAAATAATAATAATAATAACAAAATTATAATATAAAAATATATTTTACTGTTTTTGTGTTTTGTATCCTTATGGAAAAATTATTTTAAAAAGTACAAAGCAACAGCAAAAAAAATAATATATATATAAAATAAATGAAAATATTATAAAATATTATATAAAGAAAAAAAAAATGAAAAATTATACGATGTTCTTCTTCTTTGGTCCCGCGCTTACATACAACAAGTTAAATGCAAATTAGTTTTTCAAGAAAGTATAACAACCAAAATAATAAAAAAAAAAAAATTATATACAAAAAAAAATTTTTATATTTTTATAAAAAAAAAAAAAAAAAAAAATGTTTTACTTTTTTAATTAAATGTAAATACAATTTATTCTTTTACGAATTTGTTTTTTTTTATTCACTTTTTTATATAAAGATAATTTTTTTCTTCATTTTTATAACCTTCCCCCTATTTTTGTATATATATTGTATGTATTATATGCTCAACCTAAAAATTGTTGGAGGGGGTGGAAGGTGGTATTGTTTTTGTAATTTCTGTTTTCTCAGTACAAAGAAAAAATTGAGTTTTAAAAAATAAATTTTTTTTTTTTTTTTTTAATTTTATTTCTAACCACCAACGAATTCAAGACACTATACCCAAAATAGGGGTGGAATGTAGGCTTATGGACTTTGCACATGATACGCGAACTGCGAATTGTGAATATTCCATACAAAAACGATTTTTTTATTCGCAAAAATGTGGATTGCGAGTGGATCGCGAATAATGATTGACAGTTCGCGACTAGATATTTCAATTCGCAGAAAAAAAAAAAAATAGTTTATTTTCATAAATTTCATAAAATAATTTAAAAAATTTTGATAACATTATGTGTATTAATTAATTTTAAGCATTTTATTTAAGAAATTTATTTTAAAAAAATTAATCAAACATGGAATAATTGATTTGTTCGCAATTCGCAGTTCGCGTATCATGTGGAAAGTCCTTTACGAATCTAGCTGTGTATTTTGTGCATTATCATTATGAAAGTAAAACTAAAACTTCCAACTATATGAAGAAAATTTTATAGTAAATTATTAGAATTAAAGTTTAGTTTACATTTATTAATATTTCGCATCGCAAAGTAGTAATAAATTGTGTAAGTTGGCTGGTCGATTTTATTTAAAATTTAATATCAATATTATTAAGTGTATATTTGTTTAAAAAAAAATAATGTTACGTATTAGACCAGTTATAAATTAATTAAGTAAGCAAATTATATCAAAATTTTACTTTTAAAATTATTCTTTAATTTCTTTTATCGAAAATTTGATAATATATAAATGAAAAAATATTAAACTTAGAAATCAGTCTTAAGAAATAGAGTCACATTAAAGTGGGCACATGAACAATAGACAAATCCGCAAAAATGTAGAAATGTTCATAACAAAAAATAATGATATGCTTTTATTCCGCAATAACAAAAAACTTAGCTAACTTCTTGTAATCTCACTAAGTAAAAACACAAGTTTTACAATATACTATCAAAACAATTTTATTTAACTTAACTTACTATACTTAAATTAGCTTACCCAAAAAATATGTCTCTATTCTAACCACGTCGCGAATCAACTCCTCGATTATTCATTAATTAATTCAAATTGTAAAATTACAGTCGGTCATTATTCTTCTTGTTATCAATTTCGTTCAATTACCTGTTATTTGCATATTTTTACTTTTCTTAATTAACATAAATGTTATTTAAGCATATTATTTTCCGTTGCAATTAAGTATTACACGTGTATTAATCAGGCAATTTCACTAGATACCGAACAGAATTTTAAACAACATTCACATCTCTAAAAAAAAAGACAAATTTGTATAGAATAAGATTTTTGTTTTTTTATTTACTTTTGAAGTTGTATCTTTAGAAAATTTTCAAAAATTTTAACTTAAGTAATTTTATGTATACAATAGCATTCCCTAATTATTTGAAAAATTTTATAATAACAATTTCTGTAGAAGTCATAATCATTTTTTTTTATATATTTAACCAACAACATTTATTATGTTAATTTCGATAAATTTTACTATAAAATTAATTTATCTAATAATTCAGATTAATCCAAAACAGAAGGGTTCAGCAAAATAAGAGCTTCTGAGTGAACCAATTATCTGTATAAATTAGTGAGAACAAGTAGCAAGATATATATGATGATATATTGAGAGCATATACATTACTTTTAGCTCGCCGTCAACGCACTTTTTCTACATGCAGATAAAATTTTTCACTATACGCAATGGAATGACCTCATATTCATTCAGTATAATTAAAGACAAGCAACCACCTGCTTAGTACAAGTAGTAAGTAGTAGACATTTTAGAATAGAAACATAATTAAATTGTTAATATAATAGACACAGGCACTTAATAGATGTCAAAGCAAATACAGTTAATAAAGTTTTTTCAACTAATAAACAATTGTAACTTGTAACATAAGATTGGAAAAAAACTTAAAGTAATAATTTACGTGTCAAAAAAAAATGTATTAATTATTGTAAAATTACTGGATCAGTAGATTACCACTTGCATCGGGCTACTCAGTTCTGAAAACTAAAATACTAATTCCTTCGGCCCTCATCTACTGACTCAGTATAAATGCTTGAATTAAGATTAATAATAAGTACCACAAATCAAAAAAATGTACTGTCGCTCTAGAAGGGTAGAAGATTCAATGCATCTAGAGAAAAGCTAATGAACGACGCGGTTGTAGTGATTGAAGATTTATTAGTTTTAGACAGTCTGCGTATGGGGGCAAGTTATTATTATCCACTCATGGAAATCTTCGTAGAGCAAACTTAATGAATCTACGTTGGACTGATTCAATTCGGTTAATGTACCTGTTGATACGGGGACCATACTTGGCTAGCATATTCTAGCAAGGGTCTAACAAAGGGCCAGGATCTCTTTAGAGACCATTATTTTACAAAATTAAAAATCGAATTAGCTCTACAAACTATGTTGTCGAAATGACAGTAAAAGTTAAGTTCACTATCACAAGATTTCTAAGTCTAAAACGTTCATAACCCTTGGAACAAGAATACCGTTAAGATTGTAATTCCAAACAAGTCTTGAGAATCTATTAAAGTGCTGAAACATCTGATTATATAGATATAATTCTTAAAATTTTCATATATCATCGGCAAATATATTTGAATCGCTTTCTTTCAAGATTTTTCAAATTTTTTTAACACGTCGTTGACGGTTAATATAATATAAGACGTCCTAATTAGCAACCCTGTGGAATACCAGATTTGGCTACAAAAGATTCAGATAAGTCGACCGAAATTGACGATTGACTAAGTATGATTTTAACCAATTTTTCAATTTTCAATTTCAAAAGTGCTTTATTTTTTATATTTATGTTGTAAATTTTACAATAATTCTTAAAGCTAGAATATTTATTTGCTTTTTTTTTGTTTTTTCTTAGACTACTGCCAAAATAAGGACTTAGTTCTATCAATTATTTTTAAGATAAATTTAAATTTTTTTTTTATTTGTCTTTTTTTTTTTTATTAATTTTATTTTAATCATATTTAACCTATTTTAACATTTAAGGGTGAAAAATATTTTTATATAAAAAAATCCCTTTTTTTTCTTTTTCTTTTTTTATGATTTTAACCACTGAAGGAATAAATTGTTAAGGCCAAGCTTTTACGGGTTAAAAAGAATAATGGAGTGAGATAGTTTCTTAACTAAAGCCAGTAGTAATAGCATCTACCTCAAAACCCTTCTCCATTGAGATTGAAGTATTAGCGATAAACTTGTTGCCGTAGATCTCCCTATGTCTATAATTACCAATATCAGATTTACTCCCTTTTTATAAACAGGGATAATTAAACTGTATTTCCAAAAAAATTGGAAAAATCCATTCAGATAAGGTTTTTTGAAAATTTTTGGTAATAGGTAATGCTAGGTACTCGTTACATTTCTTAAGTATAATAGCTTGTGGACGGACGAATAGTCTTCTTTTAGTTTATTGATTTTGTCAATAACAGTATCATAATTAAAATTACCTGAAACAAAATATGTTTGAGCCATATTATTTAAATATAAAAAGTAGTTAACGTCAGGCACAACGTTATCACATAGTCTTTCGTTTGAGTTTTGGAAAAGGTTGTGTGATGAAATGTTAACTGTCCTGAAATCATAAACAAACATTACCAGATAATACAGCTAAAAAAATTGTAAATCTATCAACTGCTTATAACACTGATTTTTTTTCATAATATACTCACATGGTTTTATAGGCAGGACAAAAAAATTAAAATAAATTAATGGTAGGAGGAATATTTTATTTTTAGGTTTTCTATATATTGCAACCTTAAATATTTTTATTCTTATTGCTTTACAAGCTTTACGTATACAAAAAATGTTGTTATTCCTTCTTAAACTATTCGAAAAGTATTTGGATGTGAATGCAAATATCTAAATTGATGCTCGTATAATTTACTCCACAATGCTTAAGTATATTTATGTGTATATATATATTTTGTAATGTGTATACCAAATTGTATTAATTTCAACACTTTATCTTTTTACTCATATTCCAAATTACCAAAAAGGAAATGAATTTACGTAAGCATCTTACGTAAATTTGAGGACACTTTTTGTTTAGTTAACAAAAAAAGTGTTTGACAATAAATGTTTTGATGATAAAGTTATACTACGAGGCAATTAAAATTGGTAAAGGTTATTTTTTTTTACATAAGTTTAATTAAGAGGTTAATTTTACTAATTTTATGTCATTAACTTTTAACTAACCTATCATGGTACACACTATTTTTGACTTCATACGAGTTCTTATTTTGGATGATTTCTGTTTTTTTTTTTTTTGGAAAATTTCAAACGCACAATTTCCATAAATTTGTATCAAGAATTTTTCCTTTAATACATTTACACAGACAAGAAATTTTAATTGTAGTATTGGAAATGTTGATTTAAATGTATAAAAGAAAGCAAAATAAAATGTATATAGTTATGACTTATGTACGTACCTCTTTATTTTGGCCTATAAAATCAATCAGACCCCTAAAATATAAATCCAGTAAGAGTCACCAAAAAATTTGGTGTTTTTGTTGATAGATAGGACAAAGAATATTCAACGCTATAGTATTATTATATATATTGCAATATTTCACACTAAAATAAATTTCTATATATGTAGCTATATTTTAAAATATTTTCTATAAATTTCTCATACTTCTCTAATCAGAGTTTTATGCACATACAGTTTTAATGTTTTTTTTTTTTTTATGTTTTTTGATAGTTTTATACCTTGGACTTGTTCATATATAAGTTTTCTTGTATTGCTGCTATATATGTATATATGAATAAATTTCGCACATTAGCTCCTCTAACCCAATGTATAGTTTCCATATAAGTATGTATATAGATTGAATCCTAGAAGGTAGCTTGCTTTAGCCATTCTGTATAGATTAATATTTTAATTTTTTTTTTTTTATTTTGTATTTTATGATTTTTTTTAGGAATTTTTTGCATTTATATTTTGCATGACCGATCGAATGTTTTTTCTCTTCTTTTTTTATATGTATAGATTGGGGTTTGATTTTGAACTATTGAGCGAAAATCATATATAAAGAAGAAGAAGAAGAAATTTTTTGAAAAAAATTAGAGAATGGGTCAATCACTAACAAAAATAATTCTTTTCAAAATATAACATAATTTTGTATATTTTCCTATATACCGTATATACAAATATGTATATATATATATATATATATATATATATATCCTATATATATATATAGGATATTTTCAGGAGGTGTACAATATTCATCTAAAATGGATATTGGCTAAACGCGTATATCGTCTTTAGTTTTTTGTATTGATGGGAATAGTTTTTATTTTAGAGATTTTTTGTAGTTATTGTTTTCTTTTTATTTTTTAGTTTTCCTAACATATTTTTTTAAATATCTTTTCGGAAAAAGAGCTAGAATAATGGGATGTGTCTAGGATACCAATATATATATATATATATATATATATATATATATATATGACACTATAAAAAAATGAATGTATCCTCCTAGAAAATGAAAATATTTACTTATATAAATAAAAATAAAAAAAAATTGTATTCTAAGTTTTTATTTATATTTTTTTTTTATTAGGTTTTATCCTTGGAAAATGCATCACCCACCAATGCGATTTTTACCTATATGATTTACCCAAGGGGATTGGAAAATGCGGACGTTGTTTAATTAACTTTGACGGGAATATAAAGAAAATGTTCAATGAAGATACATTTTTTTTATGGTATAATAGAGGATCGATAGTTGAGGTGTTTGTTGTTGTTGGATTTTTCTTTTGTATCAATCTATATGCAATGAAAATTTATGCGAATATATCATCAAGGTAAAAATGAATATATACATACATATATGAGTTAGCATATATATACATTCGTATAATTTCTTATTGGTCAGTTTAGAAGAATATTTATATTGTTTTTTTTCTCCTATTCATTATATAATTTTAAAAGATAAGATTTTTTTTATTCTTTATTTTAAAAATTTATATTTTTTGTCAGTGAAATGGCAAGAAATATAACAGGACCAGTATCGGGGAAAGCGTAACTTTTTTTAAAACGTTTTAAATTGGATTTACGTTCTTTTGAAAACGGTTAATCGGGGAAGTTTTGCCATTACAACTAAAGAAATCTTGAGTTTCGATGTCAAAACTATTGCTATTTTGACACATTTAAATAATAAATCGGCTGTTTATTTTTTAAAAATATAATTTTGAAAAAGTTGTATAAAAAACTGAAATAAAAGTCATAGTTTAAAACGATTAAATTTTTAAATTATTTTATAATCGCAATGCTTTCAAGCATGCAATTATTTTTTAGTGAAGATAGTACTACAAATTTATGTCTTAAAAGAAAAGTGCAAAGATTCACCAAATCCTCTAGAATTACCTAATAAAAGTTAGGTATTGAATTACCTAAACAATATAAATAAATTTAAATATTAATAACAACAAACATGTTGGTATTTTTTCTTTCTCCAATAAAATTTTACATCCACATATCTTTTTGTTATTAAAAAAAAATATTTAGTAATAAATTTTATGTATTAAAAATAAAAACTTAATTTTTTTTGTTAAATCAATCAACACAGCAAACACAGCGACGATAACAAAGTACATACGATTAAAAATTAGTTGACGTTAGAAATCGAAATGTTTTTAATGAAACGTTTTCAGCGATACCGAAGTGACAATTTCGATTCGTTTTTCAAACGTAACGTTTTCCCCGATACACGTGCAGAATTTTTATTCTATAATAATAGTATATATAACAAATTATTTCAAAAAAGATGATCTTTTTTTAAAATCTATACTTTAATAAATTTATCAGAAATATATTTTGTAGCTTTTAAGGAAATATTGACTTTCATTGAAAGTTCCAAAATAAATTATAGTTTATATTTCATTAAAAATTCCAAGGGAAATAAATATAATTTACAGTCTTCGCTTAAGCCGCCGATTAATTTCTTTAATTATTATATATTGTTTGTAGTAAAGCAGCTAAGGAAGTTTCAAACTACGTTTAGTTCCTAAAATCGTCCAACAGGATGACCTATAGTCTTCTATTAGATTAAGAATTTTTAAAAGTTTGTTTCCATTACATTAATAATTTATGTTCATTATATATGTATAAATGAAAAATATGTTAAATTTTCTCTAAAGTTAGTTTTACTAATATCAGTGAGAAAAACTCATTGAAATTCAAGAAAGTATTAATTCTAATAAATTCTCAGTAGTAAGTAGTCTGAGAAATTGTTTGTAATATTTTGAAAATACAATTTCCTCTATGCAATATACACAAATATGAAATAGTAAATATGAATATACAAAAATTTCGATTTTCTCATAGAAGAGTGATATACATATATATGGAGGCATATTTCATATATATTGCATATTTACAAAATGAAAACGTGTGGCATTTTGAAGAGATTATAGTCTATTTTTATTACTGTCATACAATTATAGGACAATTACTTGGCGAAAAAGTAATAGGCGAGCAATAAAAGTTTAAAATCGGAATTTACGATATATACCTGATTTATAATACATACTCGCAAGTAAGCAAAGAAGCAAAGTATAAGAATATTACGAAATGTTTATACGTTTTTATAACATATGAATATAATATAAGAATCAGAACAAAATCATCTGTCACATGATAGATGTTTGACAGGTAAAAAAAGCACGCTGGCTATTTGATGTCAGGCATTTCTGTCTGACATTACATTTGTAATCATGTCTTCAACAAGAAAGCGATTACCTATAAAAATATTAAAATTAAAATATTTTGAATAATATAGTTGTTCACACGTCAATAATATATGTATATGTTTTATTTATTTAGTAGTTAACTAATTTTTTTTTTCAACTAATCACAAATCTTATATTTTTATCAAATATCGCCATTTGCAAATTAACAAATATCAAAAAAAATCTACAAAAAAATCTGAAAAGTTGTCTGGAGAAAAATCATGATTTTTCTGTCGTGACAGAATTTCTGTCTGGTGTACACTTGACATTTCATAGACAGAACATATGTTCTGTCCAAGAAAAAGTCTACTGTAAACCGTAAGTAATTTCCTGCTTGCTGCACGTACCGAAGTTCAGAAAGTAAATTAACCAAAAACATTTTTACTGAATTCTTAACATTCGTACGCAGTGTTTATATAGTACATTACATTCCCATTTTATATGTTTCTTAATATACTTTACTTTTTTATATGTATTGCTTGTGTTATAAATCAGGCTTTAATATATAAATAAAAATATCAATGAAAATAATGAAATTTTTTAGCTTAAATTTAAAGTTAAATTACATAATTGTACTAAAATTATTCAAATCAGTCGTTATTTTTGACAGTAACGAATTCACAAACGAACATTTTATTACTTATTATCTAAATATATTGTGCGGACAATTTTCAAATATAAATATAACTTTTTTTTTAGAATTTTGTATAGTATTTTTAAAACTTAAATATCAACTTTTTTATAAGAATCTTATAGTTCTTAGACAAAACAGCTATAATAAAATTTTATAATAACAATTTTTTATTTTTAGTTAATTCTCTTGTGTTTTTTGTTATATTGAAAATTTTCAGAAGTTTTACTTATTCGTTCTTTCCAAAATCGATAGGGTCAAGGTCAACAACATGATAAAAACTTTAATTGGTATAATGATTATTATATGATAATTTAATAAAACAGCAAAAAAAAAATGAAAAACATTATATAAAATTCGTGATCATATAAAAATAAACAAAAAATATAGTCTAAGAAATGAAGAAAAATTTAATAAAATGAAATAAATCCCAAAGGCATTTAGCATCACGAATAAAAATCAATCCTCATATTATATTTAATATTATAATGTAATACACAAAAAAATGAAAAAAACAATATTTAATATATTAAAAACAGAAAAACTAAATTATTAATAAATATCTTCATAAAAAAATAATACGAAATATAAAAAAATGAACTTTGCATGCAAATTTTTAATGAAAGCCTATAAGCATTGATCATTGGTTATTAAAGTCCATGAAGTAGCATTATAAAAACAAAAACATGTAAAAGATGTATAATAAAAAAATTTTTACAAAAAAAATTCTGTATTTTTACCTAAGTAGCAAGTTTACTTACTACACTGGACCGGCTGCTCTTCAAATTCATTTAGAGATTGTATTTATATGAAATTATTGCGTATAACAGAAGCAGCAAATAACACGATTATCAATATCTCGTCGACGGTATTTGTTGGTAAGGTTATAATATTAAAACATTATTGGTGGGTTTGTGTGTAGTTTTTTTTTATTTTCATCCAGGTAAAGTTGTTGAAAAGGTAAAGAGCTAAACAATATTCTCATGATTGTACCATAAGAGGAGTATATCGAAGAAACTGGAAGTAATTTCTGTTTTGTATTGTTAAGTTTTGATTGTGTCCAAATACTGAGGAGCAATTCATTATCATTGAAAAATTTTGCATTTTATTTTATCCAAATCAAAGTATAAAATAAATAGATTTATTTTTAAGCTTATAAATTAACTTTTTCATTATGACGTTTAGAGATGTATGTATATTCCAAAATATTCTAAAATGTATTTATATGCACTGTTGGTTCACATACATAATTTATATTTTCGATCTACATGGACTTATGAGAGTATTTTAGGTTAGGTGTAACCGTGAATATAGAAATTATGTATGTACCCTTCTTCATGAAGGGTAGATGAAATTAATTGAAGTTTTTTGTAGGCTTCAAAATTTACTCATTTAATAAATATTGTTTTCAAATCAACCATAAATTATAACAAAATTATAATTCGAAATGAAATGACCTTAAATTAATATTTTCTACAAAATTTACTCTGCATTATAAACAAACCAACAAAAAATATAGACAATTATATGCCGCCTGATTCACTGATATGTTTCTGATACATTCTAAAATCCGAAACGATTGTCCATCAGTTATGCACCCTGAAACATACACTATGCAACTCTGCTTCTGTTAATTTTTCAAATGCGTTTATTACATTTATTAACATAATTGCATTCTTCATGAGATTAATAATACTAAAAGAATTTTATATTTTTTATATTTAAAATAAAAATTATTGTTTTTTTTTTTTGCATAGCACACATATATCTAAAACTGAAACACTTGTAAATCTGATTTATTTCATTTGTATGATATATCTGGTAAAAATAAAGGTGCAAAAGGGAATTCAATCCTTGATTATTCATTATATTAACTATATACATTACACATGAGAATTTTGGTTCACTAAAACGGCTACAAATCCTTGAGAAATATCATTTTATATTATTTATATAAATATAAAAACTTGTATATAATTATAAATTGTATGTGAAAATAATTTAACCTTTTTTATATTATTTGCCAAACCCAAATAAAATATTAATAACATATTCTTTTGATAACCAAATTAGAGGTCTTTACAATGGGTCTAATGGGTCAGTAGAAAATCCATTGAAAATTTATAGAAAAGTACTAAAATTACATAATTAATTGACAATTTGAAAATAATGAAAGTTCGAATGACATTCATTCACAAAAGATATGATTCTTTTTTATATTATGCAATGTTTAATAAGTTTTTATAAGGATCAATATGTTAAATATTTTATCAAGTCTTACACGTTTGAATACTTGCTGACACTTTTGTTACACCACTTTGTTACAGAATTCCCGCCGTGTAGCACACTTTTTTTATGAAAAGAATTTACTGTAATCTTTTTTATATATAATATACCATAAAAGGATAATATAATTTTTATGTTGCCTTATTATAATGTGAACATTATGAATGGAAAAAATAATTGTGGCCCATTGAAACAAAATCAAATATCTAATCATCCATCAGGCCAACTGCAGAGCTTTGCTTTGCATTTTCCATCATGTTATCAGAAATCAATTCAATATTTTTTTAGCCATTGTATTTTTTTTTTTATATTTCAATAAACGGAAATGAGTTTTTTTTTTGTATTTCTCAATGGAAAATTGCGAAGAATGAAGAAAATGTTAATGGTCTGTTTTTTTTTGTTTGGTAGGTATATTGAATAATGAGGATGCAACAATGTAAAACTCGGATAAATTTATCTAAAATACTTGAATGTTTCTTTCTTGTTTTGTGCAATACGTTTTTTTGCATCATTAATTTTTATTTATAAACAAAAAAAAAATGTGTCGAAGATAATTTTGTTTCAAATAAGTATATTTATGGAAGCTTTTGAAATATGTCTATTTAGTATAAGTAAGTAGCTTGTTTCATTTGCGTATATGATATTTCATCAGTTTTCTCGAAAATTAACAATTGGAAATAAAAATATCAAAATATAATTTTGTTTCATAATTGAATTATTGATGGTTTTCATTTCAATATTAATTCCTAAAGAAATATTTCTATATAGTCTCTGACATCTATTTAAAATATTTTTTTTTAATTCACATCCTTATTAACATACTTTTGTAGGAATTATATTGAATTGTAATGAATATGGAATATTTCTTGCTTCTGAATTAAAAAGAAAATTCAATGAAATTAAGTTAATTAAAAGGCAATAAAAACCTTTTATTGAACATAAATTATTTCTAGTCATTTTGATTTCTTGACGTTTAAAAAAATGCAATAGAATATTTTTATCTTAATATATTCAAATGAACAACATAGTTTAAAATCTTAATATTATTTGGATATGAACTCATGGAAATTCGGCTTAAATTGAAAAAAAGGATTTTTTTTGTGCCGAAATTTGGACTATTTGGGCCAGTTTATTTTCATATTTGGACGTAAGGAAATACATCCCAAATATTTCCATACATAATTAGGCTAAATTTCTTAACGAATTTTCTTTTCATATTTTATTCTCATCGCATCGCTATTACTTAGTTAGAACTACAAATTACTCTATTCCATACTATTTATTAAATCAATTCACACATTCTTTTGATATTTTAGGAGTTTTAAGATGATATCATCTTAATGACTTTTATTAGGCTGTTAGATAACCATTTTATATGTAATGTAATCTCTGTCGCGTATACTTTCCAGTAAAATATCATAAAAAAAGTTAACGATTTATAATTGTTTGTACTGGTATAAAAGATGGAATATAATTTAGTTATCCACTATTATTTGCTAAATTAATAACTAATCCAAAGTAAACAGTTGCTAACTTAAGGAACAAGCTAAAGACCCGGAATTTATTAAAACTATACGAAAAGAAAACAATTTCACGCATTTACGATATGACATCAGTATAATGTATTTTATATAAATTGAAACTACCGAACTTTGTCTAAACATTTACTCTATAAAAATTACTATATAAGCAATGAATTT
The DNA here is from genome assembly GCA_963920725.1 of Rhamphomyia laevipes. Lineage (NCBI taxonomy): Eukaryota > Metazoa > Arthropoda > Insecta > Diptera > Empididae > Rhamphomyia > Rhamphomyia laevipes. The sequence continues at coordinate 37,087 of CAWUCQ010000027.1, forward strand.
TTTTTTGCTCTTTATAATCAGATACGCAACCCACTACCCGCGGGTAATATGGTTACCCGCGGCTACATTTTATATTACGCAATCGTAGTATATTTCATTTTAATTTTTTTTTTAAATTTTCTTTTCTTTTCTTCACTACCACCAAGATTTTCGTGTTTAAAAAAAGTTGGATTTGCTTTGCTATCAGCTTTTGGTTCCAGCTATATTTGTGAGCAAATATTTTCGCAAATGAAATTCATTTTAAATCCGATGAGGAATAGATTGACGCTGGAAAATTCAGATGCCTGTCTCAGGTTGAAAACAACATCATACCAACTTAAACAACATCATACCAATTTATTTTTGAAAAACTCTGCAATGAATTTCAGCATCAAGGATCTCATTAATTAACAAAATATTTTATACTTTTCTTGCATAAAAAATAGTTTATACCTACTTCTAAATACGAGTCTTTTTTTACCTATAGTTACCCAGTAGAGAAACAAAATTATTTCAATTTACCCGCTCTTGAAAAAGGTTGCCTATCACTTTCTACACTCTACACCAGTGATTCCCAAACTATGCATCGCGACACATCACTGTGTCGGCAAGTATTTGTAGATGTGTCGTCAAATTTTACAGAACATTTTATAAAGGTGTTACAAACAAACGAGATCAATAATTATTTTCATACATTGTTTTTTACACCAATCATTTTCTTAGTTTTCTAAGAAAATTGTTGGTAATTTTTTTTATTCTAGAACGTGTGAAATTTTTTTATAAAGAATGGTGTTACAAATCCATTTATCATATCTTCATGAATGTATTAGGTTTTATTTTCCCTCACTCATCGTTAATGAATTTGATAGTGTTCGTAATCCTTTCGGTAATATTAATATTAAGTGTTAAATTAGTAGAACAAGAACAACTGATTACAATTCAGACCAACCAATGAAATTCATTTAGAAAATTTCTGGATTAAATTTCGCAGAACTTGTCCAGAGATTGGTAACAAAGCTATTGATTTTCTTTTGGCGTTTTCCACGACATATTTGTGTAAAGTTGGATTTTCAACACTTACGAATATCAAAAATAAGCATTTTAATTTTAAGTGTTGAACAGGAAATGCAAGTATGTTTGTCAGCAATTCGACACAGAGTTGAAAAATTGTGTGCAAAAAAACAAGCACATTATTCTCATTAACTAATTTTTATATTATATTACCTATGTTATTTACAAATAAATTAAATAGTTTTACCGTGCAATTGTTGAATAATATTTGAAACTTACTTGAATTTTATGCATTTAAGATATTTAAAAAAAAAAAAAATTAACTGAGTGTCGCGATAGTAAATGAACAAAAAAGGTGTGTCGCCAATAAAAAAAGTTTGGGAATCACTGCTCTACACCCTCATTAACAATTTGAACATTTCAATACTTTCAATTTCATTCCAACAAAGCTCATTTGTATTCCTATAATGTTCTCATAACTACGAAAGTGATAACAAAGTTTTGAATTATTTAACAAAAAAAAAAATAAGATTTCTTATGGAAAGATTTGGAAAGATTGGTTTGAGATTTCAATATTTTGATATTCAACAACTTTTTCGAATATTGTTAGCACTTCAATTAAATGATATTAGAAAGTACTTCTAAATCTATATAATTTAAACTATATTGTAAGAGTCGTCAAAATGATTGTAACTTTAACTTCAGATATTTAGCTTATTCCAATCATATCGCATTTGCATTCGATTTCACTTGTACTAATTAGCCATGTGCCATAATACCGAAAATACTATGATTTATCTAAGAAACTCCTTATATCACGCGAATATTTAGTTCAAAAACAATATCAAAAACATAGGGTAGCAGATAACTCGTAGTTACAATTGTGAATTGTAATAAACAGTAGTTGTTTACAACAGTAGAGCATTGTTAACATTTTAAATAATGAGGAACACACTGAAGCAATCGCCAATCGAACTAAAATTTTAGGGTAACCAACTAAACCAAAATTTGAGGTCACGAAAATAATCTATGTATCAAACTTTATTACAATTGGGCAAAAGCTACTATGACATATTGCTGCGCAGATGACCTACGAACGAATACGCGGATGTGAATTGAAAAAAATATTCATTTTTTTATTGCAAAGGTTCATATTCGTCATAGTTATTCCATTATTAATCGTAATTATTAATGTAAAGCAAAAGTATGTGTGCAGGAAGCTTTTTAGGATACAATTGTGATCTATTACACCAAAAATAAATCAGTTATACCTTCATTGTACGAAAATACTGTGATTTAATATCGGCAAATGGAAGAATAGAAAAAATTATAACTACACGCAATAATACGTCAAAATTTTAAGAAAATAAAACATATAAGTTTTTAAAATTAATCTTAATATAAACAAAAGATAATCTGTAATGAATTAAACTATTTAATTAGTAATTAAATAAAACTAATTAAATAGAATAAAACATAAGTTTTTAAAATTAATCTTAATATAAACAAAAGATAATCTGTAATGAATTAAACTATTTAATTAGTAATTAAATAGAATTGTAATACCAAACTATAAAAAACTATAACTCTGTGGTAACTCATTAAGATTATTATATTAATAATTAATTTAAAAGTTCAATTTTTCTACAAAATATAAAAAAAAAAAAAAAAAATCAAAAATTTTGCACTATTGATTAAAAATATAATAAAAAAAAAATTACATTTTAAAATTCAATCTTTTTAATTGAATATTGCTAGTTATAGGAAATTCAAAAAAAAAATTGCATTTAGAAAAACGATTTTTTTTTGCAATTAAAATGGAATTGCTAGAAGCATCTATGTATATACAAAAGATTATAAAAAAAGTTAATAATTTTTCTCTCGAATTTGTACCAATAAAAAGAAGAACCAACAACAAACGAATTCGAAAGAAAATTTAAAAAAAAATATATATTTGATAATATATTTAAGTTTTTCACAGTACACGTTTTGATCAAGACTATATATCTAGATGATGGTGGCTACCTTAAATCCTTCCCTTTACAACAAAAAAACATGCATAAAACTATAAATGTATAGATAGATACATTTTATGTTGTAGCAAATAAACTTTAGAAACGCGTATCCCATCCTACATAAACAAAAAAAATCATGAAATAAATCTCTAATACCAAAAAAAAAATTTTTTTAGTATTATATTAAAACTAAATTCTCTAACGCAAAAGGCATCTGTGTTTGCATAAAAAATTTTATATTTCTTTTTTGCACAAAAACACAAAAATTGCAAAATAAACAAGAAAAAAATATATATTTTAAAATTCTTTTGAAAAACATAAATATACATACATATATAATAGAAATATCCTACAAAAAATCCCCCAAAAAAAAAAAAAAAATTAAAAAACTAACAATTTCTGACATAAACTATACGTTGTGCATTGTAT